>JAODAL010026470.1:0-56733 GCA_025379985.1 Phyllomedusa bahiana | reverse complement strand
CTTGTATGCAAGTTTATTAGCCTTTATTTGATGCAGGTATACATGTGATTTCAGTGCTATTTACATAAGTGTTTTTTTAAGTTCTGTGCCACTTTTTTTTCAGTTTTATTTCATACTCATAACATTTCTTATCTTTACTGTGCCTTTTAATCAGATACTTAGCCTTCTTTTCCCTTTCCGTGCATAATAAACCATAAGGTTATCAAACAATTAGTGGACTAGTAGGTAGGACTCCTTTTTGGAGTAAAAATGTTTCATGCAAAACTCACTCACACAGATATGTTAAGAAATAAATATATTAAATACACATAATAAGCAGTTGCGCTACTTCTTCTTGGTACCATTTTTTCTTAAGCTGCGACCTGGAAAAAAAACGTAAGATTTTAGGAAAGCGTTAACTTTCATATTTTTGTATATTTCAATAGAGACATTTTCTGGTATTCATATTGGTCTGTAGACTTAAACTGGCATAAGCAGTACAAGCAAACTAAAATTCCTTTTTTCTTGTAAGGCATTAAAATTTGCCGCCTCCTCTATCCCACATCCCTTTTCCCTGGTTTCTTATGTGTGCACACCATCATAAATCACTGAGGATCAGTCTTGCACAGACTACAGTTGAAATTCACAGATCTTCCCATGTTACAGCCATCATTAAAGTCAGTCTGCCTCTCCTCCCTCTCAGACATATACTAAGTTTACTTTCCTCAGTGCAGGCTCACAGCTATATTGCTCCTTACTGCCGTCTAATGTCCTCAGTGCTGCTTTGCATGAAAGTCTCCCACTTTCACTTCCTACCCCTTTTAAAAAGACCTTTATGTGCAGCTGTACCACAAGCTGAGTAAAGCAGGAACTTTTGTTTTAAGTTGGTGAAAATCTTATAGAATAGAGTGCACAAATGAAAAGGAAAAAAATAAGGCTGTCCAGAAAGTAGTATAGCTTGTTAGGGAAACTTATTTGCTTGTATTTTGATTTATGGAAAAAAAAATTTATAATTAATATGCAGGTTTTAAGAAACTGCTTGCACAGTTATGTCATACCTCTATACAAAAAAGATCTGGGTATCTCCCACGCTTCTATTTCTTCTGTATCAGCTCTATTTTGTTTTCTTTTAGAAGATTTGAGCGTTCCTTTCTTTTTTGGAGGCTTGTCTATTAAAAAAAAAAAAAAAAGATTTTTTCATACCTTTTATAAAGAACCTTAACAATTGTATATTATAGGTTAGAACAGAAACCCCCAATTAGGATTATGGTAAGCCACATTTTAGAACAAAAGTTCTACATACCAGTCAGCAGTTTAATATGTGGAACATTAGTTTGAACTCTTGCCTTAACTGTATTTTAATGTAATTCCAAAATGCACTTGCACATTCACACAGGTGTATCAAATACTCCAAGATATGTCTGCATTTGCTATATGGTGAATTATGGCAGTTCATTAACCCCTTACCACTGCAGTCACTTTTGGCCTGACCGTTCCATTTTTCAAATCTGACATTGGTCACTATCTGGGAATAATCATTCCTTCTACCTATTCATGCAATTGAGACCATTTTCATGGCCCATTGTACATCAAAGTAGTGATACATTTATGCTCAGTCATAAGACAATTTATAACTAGCACTTACCACATGTCTACTCTTGGTTAGCTTTTTTAAAATTTCTTCAGACATTATGCTTCGACTTTCTTAAAAACCTAAAAAAATTGCTACTAATTTACTATCACCTTTTGGTTCAGTTGTGATGTGGCTTTGAAGGGCTTGTATGTTAGATACCTCCATAAATTACCCCATTTGACACCCTACACCACTTGAAGCAAAAGCGTTTGATGAATTTGTTTTAAGGCAATGTTCACACTGCTTATTTTGGGACGGATTCCAGCCCGTAATTTGCACCGTACTGCACGAATTATGGGCTGAAATCCATCCCAGTCATTACGGTAACCCACAGTTGAGAGAACTATGTATTCTGTCCAGAGGCGTAACTAGAGAAGCAAGGGCCCCAAAGCAAACTTTTGGATGGGGTCCCCTACCCCCCCCCCCTCCCACAACCATGTACCAGGACATGCTGTTAGATAATGTAGATAATAGAAGGGGCAAATACCTCACCATACATATCACTATCATACTGCTACCAAACAAATCCACTATACCAAACCAACATTACCAATAATCTACTACATAAGGGACATAATTATACCATCAGACATGACCACAAATTACCACCACATAGTGCCCTGAATAATACCCCTACACTATTACTGATCAGTACATAAAAGACCAAATTACCCCCAAATTTGGTGACCATATATGGTATATACTTGTGTACATAGGCTCTGCAGACTGTCTATAACCTCTATTTAGTGACCATATAGTGGTAGACACCAGTGTACACAGGCTCTGCAGACTGTATATTACCTCCATACAGTGACCATATAGTGGTAGACACCAGTATACACAGGCTCTGTAGACATAAGTGATTACAGTGTAGTTACATCTTGTGACCCACAAGTGACGTTTCTCAGACGAGTTGTTGACTTTCCCCTTTGTTCTGCATCCGGTCCAGACCGCCATAATGATGACATCTCCCGACCACTTGTCCCTGCAGATTTAGACACAAATATCTTAGAATCCTGACTTTTCCAGCAACTGCCCCCCTGGCTATATGATGGACATTTAGGCAGGTAGGGTTTAGATAGCCTATATGGGGCCCCAATTAGGCAAGGTTTAGGTAGCCAATAGAGTGCCCATATAGGCAGGGTTTAGGTAGCTATAGGGAGCCATACAGGTAGACAGGGGTTAGGTGGGCTATAGGGGCCCCATATAAGTAGACAGGCAGGCTTCGGGGGCTATATAGGTAGGCAAGCTTTAGGGGGCTATATAGGCAGACAAGCTTCACGGTAGCTATAGGACTATTCAGGCAGGCAGACTGACAGCTATATAGGCAGCCTTTAGGGGGCTATATAGGCAGGCTAGGGGGTATAAAGGCAGGCTTAAGGGGGGCTTTATACAGGCAGGCTTATACAGACAGGCTTAGGAGGAGCTTTATACAGGCAGGCTTATACAGACAGGCTTAGGAGGAGCTTTATACAGGCAGGCTTATACAGACAGGCTTAGGAGGAGCTTTATACAGGCAGGCTTAGGGGGGGGGCTTTATACAGGCAGGCTTATACAGGCAGGCTTAGGGCTTATACAGGCAGGCTTAGGGGGGGGGCTTTATACAGGCAGGCTTATACAGGCAAGTAAAATAAGAAATAGTTTACTTACTCAGTCCACGGCTTCCCCGATGCGCCGCAAATGCAGCCTCTTTACAGCCTCAGGTGCTCAGCCAAGCGGGCGGCGGGGTGAGTTGTGACGTCACGGCGTGCACACTGTGATACACATGGAGGGCCAGTAGCAGAGCGGATCGGCACTCGTTCTGCTACCTCCGGCAGCGCTGCTCTGAAAGCTCGGCCAGGAGGGTCACGGCGGCTTTCAGAGGCTAGTATGCGGGCCGGGCCCTCAGCTTCCCTTGGGAGTGAACTGTTTAAGGGCCCAGGAGCGGTCATTACCGGGGTATGCGGACGCAGTTAAGACAGTGCCCCGGGGTGCGGGCCCCCTCTAAGCGCATGGGCCCCGCAGCAACTGCTACCCCGGTAGTTACGCCCCTGATTCTGTCTCTTCTCCCTGCTTGCAAACTACGGTGAGTGGGGAGAAAGTGACATGCACATTATCCCGACAGGATACGCGCCGTGGATAATGCACGTCTATGTCCTAGTAAGACTATTTAACTTAACCACATGCCTCAAAATTGAAGGAGCAACTACTGGATTTTGGAGCCTCATTCTTAAATATTTTTTATTAAGTACCATTTCCAGTTTGGACACTATACCCCACTCAAGGAACACATCTAGGGGTACGGCAGGTAGATTGTGAAACACCTGTGGAATCAGATATTTTTCAGCATCAAGTTTGTGAAAATTAGAATTTATTTAACTCCTCAATATGTAGCGGGGTCCATTCTGTGCTGTTTAACCCTTTAGACACCATAGCAAGTCCTGTATCTAAATGAATCAGAAACTGCTGTGTACCATTCCTCATTGCGATATCACAGGGTCAAGATTAGTTTACATGGCACCTTGTGAAGGCTTCCATTGCTGCCATGTTTCCAGTTTTACCACTTCCTACCCCAGGCAGGAAATACTAAGACCACCATATTTGTACACCCTATTGCATGGTTTATTCAATGCAATATGCTGTTTTAATGAATTCACACCCATTGTGGTCAAGTTACCTATGGGGTCTGAGGGGGAAAAAAAAAAAAAGTTCAAATCAGACCCCATTTGTCATTTAACAAATAATTTGTATCACCAAATCCGAACATTTATCCTGTACGTTGAACGCCATAGAGGAAAACAAACTCCAAAAGTGAGAATTTTATTTTGACATTTCACTTCCCCAAATTTTTTTTAATAAAAGCGCTTAAAAAAAAAAAAAAAAAAAAAAAAAAAAAAAAGTAGCAATTATTCCAGACTGGTACCAATAAAAAGTACACTTCAACCTGCAAAAGAATATGCACCCTCATTCAAATCCTTAGGCAGAAGTACAAAAAAATGTATTGGTAGCAGAAAGTGATGTGGTAAAAGTTTAAAAATAGAAAAAAAAGTTTGAATATTTTTATGGTACCAAAACTGTACGGTGTTAGGCATTGCAAGATTCATATCAATCTGTGGAACACATCATTTATACTGAAGATTGAATAGCGTAAAACGAAACTCCTGTAAACATGGCACAAGTATGGTTTTCAAACTTTTACCCACTTAAAGGAGTTGTCTCCCTACAGAGTTTCATAGGCTGCATGAATGAAATACTCACTTCCTGGTTCAGACTGACTGAAATTTGCATAAGCTCCATGGTGTATCCAGCCCTGTGCTTTTAGTTGCTAATTAGATCAGATTAGCTCAGAAGCTTCTGAAACTACTAACAGGACTTTTTATCTGACCCTCAAACAAAAGCCCTAATTACAGTTGTTTATTTTACATAAATCAAGCTTTTTACTGCTCAGCAGCATGGACATGCTTGGACCTGTGTGATAATGTCACTCACTGCTATCACATAGAACAAACAGCAGGGGGGAGAATTGTTTACAGGTCGGTTACTGAGGGAACTGAAATAGCCAGGGAGGTCAAATTCACTTGTATCTCCTTAAGGAAAACAGATGAACAAAGCAATATATTTGGAAAATGTCTATTTTGTGTTCCCTACAATTTGAAAGCTATCCTTTGTAGCGAGACAACCCCTTTAAATATACTGGGAAACTGCAAAAAAATTCTAATTTTACAGTGAATGACACCATGAGAAAGTACATATTGCCCTGCAAAATAAAAGCTCTTATGTCTATGTAGATGAAAAAAAATTAAGCTATGGCCCTGGGAAAGTGAGGAAGAAAAAATAAATGTGACTGGAGAGGGGAGAGGGAGGAGGGGGGGCGGTGAGAAACACTTTCACAAGGAATTTTGGAGACAGATTATGAAACTTTTTGCCAAGCATGGAAATACCCCATATGTGGGTGTAAACTGCTGTTTGGGCACAACAGGACTCTGATGGAGGGAGTGCAAGTTAGCAAAATCTACGCTCTAAAACAAAATATAGTTGTTGGGGGGACTTATTGCTTTTGCGAACACCCTACTCTGCCATTGTTTTTTTGGGTTTCATTTTTTACAGTTTGTAGCACAGTAAAAGTGACATTAACTTTACTCAGTGGGTCAGTACAGTCATGACCATGCCAAATTGATATAGTTTGTTTTTGATCGTGTCAAAGTAGCAAAATGTACTTTCCCATATTGAAAGAGCTGTAACCTATATTTTGTGTCCATGGAGCTATGCAAGGATTTGTTTTTAGTGGGACAAGTTAATGTGCTCATTTGTACAGTTGAGGTTCATATGGCTTCATATTAATCTGATTGCTAGTTTTTTCTGTACACATAGCACTCATTGTACAGGTGGCTAAGATTAGTGATACCAAATTTATATGTTTTACTACTTTTACACCAACTATATTCTCATAGCAATAAGATTTTAATGTTGGACTCATGCAAGGGCTTTTTTCATGGATATCATTTTGTGTTTCATATGACTTTGTGCAACAGGATGAACAGAAATGCAATCCGGCCATTGGATTTAATTATTTCGCCAGAGTCCAGTCCAAAGACCGGAAGCCGTTTGGTCTCTGGTTGTCATGACAAGCATTGGCACCCCATAATTGCTTTGCAGGATGCTGATGGGGGACAGAGGGACCTCCCCTCCCTTTGTCAGACCCTTTATTGCCACACCAATAGCAACCATGAATCTATGAGGTTAAATGGCTGGGATCAGAACAAACACCAGTCTTGGAGCAAGTGCCAGGCTGTATTTAACAGTTGCTCTCCAGCATCTCTTGTGCAGGCTCAAAAGCTGTGCCTGCACAATTGCCATGGTGCAAGTGGCAATTTGCAGGGAGCCCTTCCCATCCTTTATGTACAGCTGTGATAAGTTTGGGTAAGGGGTTATTTTTCAAATGAAAGATTTCTTGTAGTGAGGCTCCTTCTCATTTTAGTTCTAACAAAGGTAATTGATGACCCCTTTATTACATAAAGGAACCTAAATGCCAGTTTTGCACGTGTATAATAAAGCTAAATTTTTTTTACTTTTAGTAGGGTGCTTTCACACAGTGCAGTTGTGGTGCAGTTTCTGTTGCAGACCTACACTGCAGTGAGACTACTTTAACAGCAAGCTCCTTTGTTTCCCCAAATTGTTTGGAAAGGTGTTGAAAGGGAGTAATTAATTGTGCTTAGGCTAGGTTCTCTCAAGTTATATTACTACATGCCACAAATGTTAGTCTGACCACGGATCTCATGGCCTGAACTAACATCATAGGTATCTATGACAGTCAAAAAAAGCCAGTCAGGCCAGGACTGTTATAGATAAAAGTTCAGAAATGCACAGTGAACTCAATCTGTTACCTTGCTCTTGGACTTTGGTTGGATCTTGCAAATGATATGCAGGTTCGGAGAATTTGGGCTTAGCACCTCTTCCAACCCAGTACTCTTCAACAGTTGTCCCAGAGGTTTTCTTTTGAGGTTTTCCTAATAAGAGCAGAGTTTTTAAGCTGTAGAAATGGCTTTACGTAGTTGTCTAGTTTGCTTATTATCCTGTAGCTAAGAGGAGAATATATAGTTTTCTAATATACTGTATTAAAACTCCCACTCCTATACCCATTTTATACCACTGCTGTAGGTCCACCATATATAGGAGGATCAGGGGTTTTTAGATCAGTGTGTCCCCCCCCCCACCCCATCCCAACTCCAGTCTTCAAGGCCCACCAACAGGTCATGTTTTCAGTATATCCCACAAAATGCACTGACAATTAAGTCACCTGAGCAATGCTAAGGAAAGCCAGAAAACATGACCTGCTGGTGCGCCTTGAGGACTGGCGTTGGTGGATCCATGTTTTAGATGAGAATGTGGACTATGGCCCAATATATAGAGGCCTTCTGCTTGTATAAGAGGTATAGGGACAATAGTTAATACATGTATATTAGAAAATTGTACAATTTCATATTATACACAAAATATAAAGCGGACAAACTGATGGCATATTGATAGGACATAACATTGTTAGATAAGTGTGGGTCCCAGAAGGGAGATAAACCCATCAATGTTTGCAATGGCAAAACCCCCAAGTTCTACAATATTATATTTAATAAAGAATCTAACATGGCAATAAGCCACAACACCCGAACACCTAACACATTGTTCTACGTAACAGAACATTGATTACTGAAGAAATTTATGGTGACCCAAGTTCGATTAAGTTGAATGCCCAGACATTGTAGCCATAATACAGATGAAAAAGGTAAAATTATGGCTGTGAGAAAGTTGACCAACGTTGGCTCTCTGCTCTTAATAGAAAGAGGTCCAGAGCCGGTGAAATTCACATTCATCTTCTCATTCCATGAACTGTTAAATGGAAATATGCCAATTCATACAATCATTGTAACTTTACTAGATAACACTAAACCAAACCAGTCACATGGATACAAAAATTAAGGGGGGAGGGTGGAGGAATTCAAAAAAAGTGACACCATCTTATTGACTTTCTTGGACTTGCAGCTTGGAGTGATCTTGCAGAGCTCTGAAACTTTTTTTTAGTTTGTAAAAAGCAAGCAAAAGTGCAGCCAATAAAAGGATGAAAAAGTTTTCTACGAGTATCGATTTTTCCAATAGTCTTTGTGAAAACGAGCTGTGAAAGGGAAGACCAAATGCAGAGACTCTTCATTAATAAACTTACCACCCATTGGCTTTTGCAGAAACTTCTTCTGTTCAGTCACCTCTTTGAATCCTCTTTCAGGTTTTTCATAGGCGATATAATCACTCCGTTTGAGTCGGTGCACCTGCCCCAAAGCTTCACCTGCTCCTTTTTTCTTCAACCTTGACTTCTCTTTGACTGGAAAACTAACACGCTGAGCTGGGAATACACCTTTTGGAGGCTTCCATAGAATTCTGTTCTGTGCAATCTGCTTGAAGTAGTTTCCTTTATTGAGCTCCACTCGTTCAGGTGGTAAGCTTTCCTGAACGTAGTATTCGTCACCACTCTGATCCTCATCAAAATCAGGCAAGTTCTCTTCTTCTAATACCCAATATTCTTCAGAGTCTTCATGTTCAGATAAGGATTGACTCTTCCGTGGTTTCTTTTTGACGGAATACAGCTTTCTTTTGCTTAAGCCTCTTATAGGTACACCAATTTTGCGACTTCTGCTTGAAACATCTCTAACCTTTAATCCAGAAGAGCTATAACACTTCTCATATTGACTGCTTGCATTCTTCAATGGCAAGTCATCCTCTTTTAAAGAGCCACTGCTTTGGATTTTTTCCCTTTCAGTGCTCTGTGCATGTTTACGAAAAGCATACAAACCTTTCCTAAGCATATAATCTGGGACAAAATAAGAAAATGGAGCATTATCCATGGATGTGCCTTCATCCCTGGATGAGAGCTCGTCAGATGTTATGCTTAGTATGCTTGGGCGCTTTTGTTTTCTCTGAGACATATATAAGTCATAATCATAGTTGCTTTCTAAGTTATCTAAACAAGCCAGCCATGGTGAAGGAATTATTTTCTGTACCGAGTCTTCTGCCCACCCACTGGTATTAACCTTGACCTCACCATTACATACAGACTGGTTTGAAGTTAGTTTTTCAGGACATACACCTGGACCAATTAGTAGCTCTTCATTGGTCGTGTCCTCAGATACATAGTTTTCCTCAGAGTTCTCTTGGTCGTCAGCTTGCTGGATATTGTAGACAGGCCGGACTACTTCAAGCTTTTCCACTAAGATGGACTTTGGTTCACACTCTAGAGAATTCTTTATTTTAATACTTGGTTTGGCTTGTTTACCAGACTCCCTGGACTGCGAAAGGGAGGTCTGAGTTTCTGATTCTTGCACACCATCTAGACTTAGGAGTTTAGGAGATGCAGACTGCTTATTCTCCTCTTTGTTTGAGAAAGACACACTCTGTACTGCCATCTCTTCTCCATCACGAGGGCCATACAGTACACCCTCACAAAATAGATCACGCTGAACTACATTTTCTGGTATGTCTTTAACAACTGCCACATCATATATTGGAATGGTTTCTTTATAAGACTTCCACATCTGTATGGCAGCAGGAGAACCGCTCCCATACTCTATTCTTACCTCCTCTTTCTCATATGCATAACTTCCTGGAGGCATGTTGCGGTACTGTGATGTATTGCAAGAATTTTTGTGAAAGTCCATTTCTGGCATTACAGCTGGCGACATTGACATTTCAACATTCTCCAAGTTAGTTTCATTCTCTGTGCTAATACCAGAGGAATGGGACGCCACATTTCCTGCATCACAGTCTTTGCTATCTGTACCCAGGTGCTTTTTGGTAACATATTCTGGCTGTCTTGGGTCTGTTTGAGTTTCCTTAGTTTCTGTTCTTCGTCCTGGACTGCTGTAATGCCTAAATCGTGTGGCATGGTAAAACATAGGGGAGGGCGGATGGGGATTAAGATGAGGTCTTCTACTCATTCTCATGTTCATTTGATGCTGGGGAACATAATACCCAGGGTACTCATGAAGTGCAACAGAGTAGTAGGGGTAATAAGGAGTCCCTCCTCTGAAGCCTGGAAGAGAAGGAAAATAAATGTCAAAGACGGCCAGGGTGACATTTTAACATAAATCACCGCTGCAGAAATATAGCCTTTACAACAGGTTTTGATTACTGTAGGTTTAAGACCTCTCTGGGGTTTCAATGTTGTGTATGGTCTGCTACAAACACAGAAGGATTTGCATTTTGGCTGCTGTGTTCTTACAATTTTAATTACGTCTCATGTGATACACAAGTCAAGGATTTTGTTTTGGAAAATTAAGTTCCAGAATGTTTGTCATGTTGCCCTATTAGTCCTTACAACCATTGTTTCATGGCATCTGTAAGATCTTTCAAATTCTGTACTTCCCAATAACCAAAAGGAGGGCATTTATCACTAAAGGCTTACCTGGTCCAGGGATACAGTATGGATTGTACAGATGACTTAAATACCAAGGATTTGGGAAAGGTAGTTGTGCTGTTGGCTGTGCATAAAAGAAAGGTCTCTGCTGGGATGTAGAATACTGCCCATTTTCTGGAGGAGGTGCTGCAGTGTTCATTTTTCAAACTACAAAAGGTGATGAAACAAGAGTAGACAAATATGTAGTCAACTTAAAGAAAACGGCATGCGATTTATCCAGGTTTCAATTGGAAATCAGAATCACCGAACAATCAAAACACATGCAAATCACTGCTAAACAGGATCCTTTAAAAAGGGAAAAACAACAAAAAGGGACAAACTACAAAAAAAAAAAAAGACTACCGTAACGTGCAAGTACACCAAAGCTGCGTTGACCAGTAATCACAAATATTGTTACCCCAAGTAAAGCCCTAGAAGACTGGTCCTGGGTGGAGTACGTCACCCTAAAAAGGGAGACACCACAAGGTCTCCCTACCCCTTACACAAAAAAAATAAAAAGTTAGGGTGAGGATTCTGAATGTCTTTCATTCACCAGTGATTTGGAATAGTCAGTGTGTAGGAGGGGGTTGTATTTAGCAGCAGCCAAGGCTATGTCTCAACTGCAATGAAATACGATTGTATTTTTGGCAGTTTTAGGATTCAGACACTTTGTCCGATGCAGTGCAAACATAGCCTAATACTCTTACCACCTTGTAAGTGTGCTTTTTTCCTTTCCACCGACTATTCCACCTCCGTGGTGGATGAAACATTTGGGATCTTCACTCTTTTTGCCGTTAGGGTTGCAGTACCTTGTGGGGGTCATCTTTTTAACTTCACTAAGGGTCAGTCTTTTAGGGCATGAGTGTTTATTTTGAATATTTTTTGCTATAGACCTGAACCCTTATGATTAAGTGGGGCATCTACTCAAGTATCTGGACTCATTCCTGTGACTAATGGTATATGCAACTGTGGGATACTTACAGGTTCTTACGAATCCTCTATTTTTGGCATCTATAGTATGGTATCATGCCCTTTGTTTTTCTAAAATTGGCTCTTTGAAGGAGAAGTCAGATAAAAATCCTAGTGCAATAGAATTTTAGTTGGGTTTTGGGGATCCTATTTGGCAGGGATTCATGTCATTTATTATATAGAAGAGAAAAAGATGATGCTTATACAATCACATGGTATTAAGTTACAAAATAGGCAACACTTTGTAAAAGAAGGCAAGCAAAAGTTGAACCTGATGGGCATTTGTCTTTTCTCAAAGATGAGAAATCATGAGGCCTAGTGTTAAAGGATTTGTTTTCTAAGAATAAAGAATACATAGTTGCAATGTAATACACTAGTATCAGAGTGCTTTCACACAGCACAGTTGGTGCAGTTTTAACTGCCTTTATTACCAACAAGCTTCTTTCGGTTGTCTAAATTGTTCAGAACCAGTTTCAAGTAAGGGCATGTCCACACGGCACGGGTTTTCGGAAGGTTTGCAGTTTTGTAGACCATCTGAAAAACCGACTGAAAATGAGTACAATGGGGCTCTATGGAAAACCAGTGCAGCAGTCCCCACTGCACGGGTTTTCCGCCCGCAAAACATTCTACAAGCACAGTCTTCCGGACGGTTTTCGGATGGAATCTGTGCATGTGAATATGAAGGGGGAGGGCTTTTCTCCACCCATCGTGGAGAAAAGCCACCCCCCGCGGTCATGTGCACAGCACACAAACCAGACAAATACCGGTCGGATAAAACCGACCAGTATTTGTCCATTGCAGTGTGAACGCACCCCAAGTAATCACTGTTTGTTTGTAATCCACAGGACTCACTCATTGATCCATCCCTTTCCAAACAGTTTAGATAAGTGACTAAAACCTGCTGGTAATAAAGGTTACTGTGCAAAAGCACCCTAAGAAACTTTGACACCTTTCCCTTTCATTGCTTTTCTTGTTTCATTTTCGGTATTTTAGATTAATATTGAAGATATGAAAACTATAGAGGAACACACAGGAACTTGAGGGAGAAAAAAAAAAAAGTTAAACCAGAATAATTTTAGATTCTTCAAAATAAACTTTTTGCACTCCCTTCGCATACTGTCAGATTCATGAGGTAGTCACCTTAAAGGAGTTGTCTCACTACAATGATTGCTTTAATGTAAAAAGATCTTGTAGAACCAAGTCACTTTGCAATATGTGTCCAATACCAGTGTTCTACCTATTCTTGGATATCCCTTGTATGGGCAACATCAGCTCCTCAGGTAGCTGTAGCTACAGACCTGTCTGTTCTCTCCTGATAGGCTGCCAACGCTAGTTGCTATAGCTACAGACCTGGAGTTCTCAGCAGCTTGTCACTGCAGACCAGTAATAGCCACTGAATTCAAATATGAAACTGGAAAAAACAGGACTGAGGTAAAATGAAGCGATGTAGTGAGACAACCCCTTTAAATGTTTTCCAAACAGACTTAAAGAAGTTCATAGGTGCAGGCTGCTTTCCTTCACTCTGTGGCCCAACACGGTTTAGGTCAAGTAATCATGGAGGCAGTGTTTCCAGCAACACACTATTACTATTCTTCTTGATCAAATAGCTTTTACATAACCTAGAGGGATTTGGTGTCATGATGTCCCCACCCCTCCAACAAGCCAGAGGAGATGGCATACTTGTTATGTTGCAACATGGAAGTTTTACACAAAACGTGATCAGACAGGATGGAACATTGCTACATAATCCTGCCATGCTGATTTAAAAGTAACTTCAATGTTAAATTAGCCAACAGATCCACCAGCAAACCATCACACCACCCTTTCCAATGGATCATGGCGGGAACCACAGATGTAAAAACCATCCGCTCACCCTTCCTGCCTAATAGAGACCAGGAAGTTGGAACAGAGTGTCTCAGGTTTTGACCCATACCCCTCAGAGTCCTTTACAGCAATTCTACAATGAAGGCACAATTCTAAGTATCATCTTAGCAGGAGATGTTTCAGGTTGCTTTCACACAGTGTTTTTGGCGCAGAACTAGACAGCAATTAATTCTGCGCATTTCTGAAAAAAAAAACAAAAAAAAAACCACTAAAAACCCACAGAATTGCAGTTTATGCATCCTAAGGGTGCTTCCACACACAGCATTTTTTGGTAGAAATGCACAGTATTAATGGTTGTGTATTTCTGAAAAAAAAAAAAAAAAAAAAAAAAAAAAACACCAAAAACTGTGAAAGCACCCTAAGAAATTCACACTGGATTTTTTAAATTTGGAAAACGCTGCATATAACATATCCAAACATGTACATGAAACACTCAGAGCACCTGCTTATTATGCAACATATTGCACAACCCGGTTCCAGAAGACGAGCAGAGAAAGAAGGTGACCTGTGCAGACTACATGTCCTTTTTTCTGCATGAAAAGTCATATTTTTGGCAATTTTAGAATACTAGAACCGCCAAAAATACTATAATTTTGCCATGCCGTGGAGATATAGCCTAAGAGACAATATTAATAAATCAACAGGTGTTCCAAAAATCACATGGATAATTTAGAGCTTGTTGGCAGTTGAGCTGCTAGTGCAACCATTTAACGGTTAGGAAATAGCACACCGAGGTGGAATTACTTAAAAATTGGACTGGTCAGGCACCGGAAAGCCAAGCAGACAGCTTGCAGTTGCATTTGTTCACAGGTTGCAAGCACTTGACAGGTGCAAACAGGAAAGGGTGCTTTCACATGGAACATTTTTGGTGCAGGTTTTTTGTTTTGAAAGCATCCAAAGTGCATTTATTAAACCACACAACAAAAGCACAAGGAGGGGAAATGGAGAGAGAGGGCAACATATTACCACCAAATGCAAGATTTGTACAGGTCAAAGAAAAGAAATCCACTTCTAACATTTTTTTCCTTATTCATTTTAAGACAACTGCTAAACTACCAGAAAGCTCACAAAACAATTTAATATTAGTGCATAACCTTAGCAGCTCATAGACTGTTTTGCAGAATACTATCAATACATCATTAAACAGCGAACAAAAACACCTTTCTTGCTTACCCCCTCGACTGAGCCACACAGTCAGTACACACAATCTTAAGATAATTCAAATTCCTTAAACAGCACAGTGTGGACCACTACATACAAGCTGCTATGACTGTGGCCCTTACCTGGCTACATTCAAAAGCACAACTAACTTTCCACCACTCCCTAAGCACCTGCTGCACATTTATAAATTATCCAGCTCTTCCTGAAAAGCAATTAGTTGGCAGATGAGGGGAATAGACTTTAGATGCCAGCTGATCAGAAGAAACAAATGGTTTGGTTTTAAGGCTATGTTCAGACTGCGTTTTTTCTATACATTTTTCAATATGAAAAACAGATCCAAACACGTACCTAAAGTGTGCTGCGTGTTTGGATGTGTTTTCTGTGCAGCCGGAACGCATTCTATAGTTTGTGCTGCGTAAAACTGATCAAGAATTAAGATGTCAATTCTTTTATCAGTTCCGTTTAACGCATCCGAAAGACACATGTAAAACACGTATCGTCTGAATGACAATGCGTGTTTTACATTGCTTTCAATGTAAAATCACACTGAACATTGTTGAATACGTTTTGGGTTCCATTTTTCGGTAATTAAAACGAACCCGAAAATGTATTCAAAAACGCAGTGTGAAAATCCCTAACATAGTGAATCGGGGGATAGTTCCTACCTCAGTTTGTGTTCATACATGGCTGTATCGTGCTGCTCGGCTGTTAGGCCCAGTTCTCATCACATAAATCCACTGGTCTGACATAGGGCATGTCCCCACGGCAAGGGTTTTCGGCCGGTTTTTCAGCCGGTTTGCGGTTTTTCAGACCGTCTGAAAAACCGGCTGAAAATGAGCACAATTGTGCTCTATGCAAAACCTGTGCAGCAGTCCCCACTGCAAAGGTTTTGCCTTGGGAGGGTTTTGCCGCCGGCGGTCCGGCGGCAAAACATTGTAGAAGCACAATCTTCCGTCCGGTTTCCAGACGGAAGATGTGCTTCTCAATGGGAGGAGGGAAGGCTTTTCTCCGCTCATCGCGGAGAAAAGCCTTCCCTCCTGCGGCCGTGGGGACGGGCGCAAAACAGGACAAATACCGTCCGGCAAACCGGCCGGTATTTGTCCTGTGCAGTGGGAACGCGCCCATACACATTTTTAAAATAAAAACATGTACCCAAACATGTGCGTTATTGTATACATCTTCTATGGCTGGACATATTTTTATTTTTTTTTTATAGATGAAAGACACAGAGTGATTTGTATTTTCAAGTTTAACAAAACCGTATAAGTTACAGTACATTTTTTTTTGAGAGTATGTTAATGGAAAACATCTACTAGTGTAAGTGCCCACAATTGTAATCGTGTACAGTTGTATCCATCATAGAAATATAAGCAAACCTACCCCGATAGAAAAGAAAAAACTACGTCAAAACAGTGCATGCCTAGCATATGCTTGGTGTATACGTTATAACGTACACGTTTTGTAATATGGTCAGAGATGATGTAAATTTAGCCAAAGGCTCGGTACACACCACATTTCTAGCTTCCATTTAACGTGCACATCAAGCCGTATGCGTTAAACATATGCCAAGAAGTGGCATTTGTCACCCATAAGGCCCATTGTAAAAAAAACAAAAAAACATGTTTTGAAATAATGTTGTTGTAGAGAACAGTGCTTCTGAGCTATTCTATAATTGTTTGGGCGGCATATAGATGTATACTGGCCAAACGAAGAGCACACTTTGGCCTCTATCGGGCCAATTAATCCTTTGGATACATTTAACATATATGTCATGAGTTTTCCGGACATGATAAATGTTATGTGCACTGAGCCTAAGGCTCAGTGCACACTGTATTATTTTTAATGGATGACAGATCCTTTCTAACACAGGTAAAAACGGATGCATTAACGTTTGCATTGACTCATATAGGGGGGCGGATGTGCAATGTGCATTGACATAGTGTCCATTTTTACACTTTGCGTCAAAGATGTGTTTAATTTTAACAGATGGAGGACGCAGGCCGCTGCGCTTTTTCAAGTTGAAAAAAGTATACGTTACAATATATGTTTTTTTTTTTACAATGTATGTCAATGGAAAACGGATCCTAGCGTTTGTGCCCATGTTGTTAACGTATACGTTTGTATCCGTCATAAAATATATAGACAAAGCTACACAATCAAATTGCAAGCAAAAACAAGTGACAGCCAACAGAAAAGCTAGTAAAACAAATGGAAAAAAAAAAAAAAACGGATGTAATTTTTCTGCTCCAAACAGTGCATGTTTGGCATATGTTTAACATATACGTTACAACGTACACAGTGATGGATGGTCAAATGCAGCCTTGCTGTGAACTGCCATATTTTGTGAAGAAATTATTCGCTGCATAATTTTTATAGGTCAAACACATTATTAACTCATGTGATTAGTAAAATTGCATTACATTACGGTTTTGCTATGCAGTACTCTAGGTGTGAACACATGCCAAAAAGGGGAAATGAGGCCAGTTAAATTTGTTAGGGTATGTGCACACGGCTTATTTTGGGAAGCATTTTGCCATGTATTTCGCAGCATACTGCGCTCTAATATGAGCGAAATGCGCCCCAATCATTACGGTAATCCACAGTTCTCATAGAGAACTATGGACTATGCCTCCTCTTCCCGCTCGTACAATACGATCGTATTGTACGCCTGGGGAGATAATTGACATGTCATTTATTCGCGGCGCGAGTAATGCTTGTCTATGGGGCTGGCGGGCTGCCGCCCCCCTCCGCATTGCGGGAGTACGCACAATCAACGCGACTTCGCAAACACCCAGCGTAACTGCGGGCCGTACAGTACGTCCCGCAATTAAGCCGTGTGAACTTACTCTTAGGGCATGTTCCCACGGCAGTGGACAAATACCGGCCGGCAACAGTGGACAAATACCGGCCGGTTTGCCGGCCGGTATTTGTCCTGCTTTGCGCCCGTCCCCACGGCCGCGGGGGGACGGCTTTTCTCCGCGATGAGCGGAGAAAAGCCCTCCCCCCTCCAATTGAGAAGCACAGATTCTGTCCGAAAACCGGCCGACGGAAAACCCGTGCAGTGGGGACTGCTGCACGGGTTTTCCATAGAGCACAATTGTGCTCATTTTCGCCCGGTTTTTCAGGCGGTCTGAAAAACCGCAAACCGGCTGAGAAACCGTCCGAAAACCCGTGCCGTGGGGACATGCCCTTAGGCTGAGGCTCTGCAGTGAAATTTTGCATGCGTATTTGCATCTTGTATACCAGGTGCTATATGTGTAAGGCCTGGTGCACACTGAGTTATTTTAAATGAATGACGGATCCTTTCTGACGCAGGGCAAATCGTATGCGCTAACGTGTTCATTGACTAGTATAGGTGGACGGAAGTGCAACGTCCAGTGTCATAGTGTCCATTTTTACATATCCCGTCACATATACATTTAATTTTAACAGATGGAAGACACAGTTTTTTGAAAAAAAAAACTGTATATGTCACAGCATCCTTTTTTTAAAGTATATCTAAATGGAAAACATTTCCTAGTGTATGTGTTGTAAACGTAAACTTTTGTATCGGTCATAAAAATTTAAACAACCTACCCAATCAAATTGCAAGGAAAAACGAGTCACAATCTGTAGAAGAAAAACAAACGTGCATGTTTGGCGTACGTTTAGCGTTTACGTAATATAACTTATATGTTTTGACATATGGTCAAACACAGTATGCACCAAACCTAAGAAGAGGGAATTCAATTGGTTTTATGCAATCCTTACAGTAGTCACATATACAATTATCATAAGCCCCTAAGGGTGCATTCACACAGTGCGGTTTTGTGGCGGTTTTGGTGCATTTTTCACTTCTAGTTCCAAACCGCACTGAAAGTATCCTGATGACATGGCACATGTATCTATCAATGTAATGGAGTGCCAAGCTGTATTTTATTTGTTAATGATATTGTTGTTGCGTTTGCTTAATTGCTGCCAATGCTTTTCTAGGTGCGTTTGCTTGCGTTTATTTGGCGTTTTTAAACGCAAATCAAAGAATCATCCCTACAGACACATTGTTTGTGCTTGCAAATAAAGTTTGTTTCTTCGAACTGTTGCAACTTTATTTAACTAGTGTGGTGGTATTGTCAGTGATGCTTTAAGCTTGTCTGTCCGTGCAATACCATTAAAAAAAAACAGGTAAAAATTGGGGCTTGTTTTCAATGATAGACCAGTGCTTTGCTTCAGATAGTGTAGTTCACTCGAAATTTAGTGCAATGCAGAACCAGCCGCTTCTTGTGCCAGGAAATGCATGTGGAATTGCATTACCACGTCCAATCCTGGCGGCTGTTTATTGCCCGAGCTTCACATTGGGCACGCAATGGACAGGTATATAATTGCTTGTTTGGGAGTTTCTGTACTGTGTAGTACCGACATTAGCCACTGAATTGTCTTTATACTGCTTCTTCTAGCTGGCAGCACCCCGGTGTTACCCACGGCTATGGGTCCATCCATTGTTGAAATGTCGCTCAGAGCGTGGACATTTTGCATCATTATTTGTGGATCTTCAAAGTTATAGTGTAAAATTCGCTATTGCAGGGTTACAAGAATATTAGTTTCCCGTTGTTGTGGATGCTGGTTGGAACGTGCTCAGGACCTTTCCAATGGAACTCACGACCACCACAAGGTCTGTCGCTGGTTGTGGGCCACACACAATATGTAGTCTATTGGCCCATACATTAACCTTTTGCATTGTCCCTTCTTGCGTGTGAGTAGCACGTTATTGTCATCATGTGTTATGCGTATGACATCTTGCGTGAAAGTTAGGCATTGCCCTGATAGTTCTGGTCTCTAGAAACCCAAGTGTTTGGACTAAGTAACCAAACTTTGGGGTGCTCAACCATTGCTTACAAGTAACTGAGGCTGCGTCAATCAAAGCACTTTCTAGTATGTGCACAAAGCATACTGGGAATGATATTACAGCTCCAAATTGATTCGGCTTTTCACATGTGACATAACCAGTATGCCAACCTTAGCTACTTGCCTTCAACATATGGAGAGTATCCCTTTCAAACCCTGTTACATGACTTCAAATGGCGGGATATTTGTGTTGGAGGGCAAACACATACGGTCGGCGGACTGTTTCCACGACATCTATCCAGTCGGTCCATTGTTGAGGTTGCATATCGTTGCCACCACAACATTGTCGTCCAGCAATAACTGTTCTCACTTGGATGCTCTCAATGTTCGCGTGCCACGATTTGGACTCAGCGGATTTCAGACTTCACTGTCCCACCTGGCTGACATAAAAAATGAGTTCTTCCTTTATCATCCTGTCCCAACAGGGACCTGGTGTATGCGCTTCCCTTCGTTCTCTTTCGAATGTTGTGCTCTGACACCAGTTGTGGAGCCGACCAATCCCACCATTGGCCAAATCTTACGGTGTAGTCTTTGACAGGGTGGACCACGGGCTCTACGACCTCAGTCTGCTCTACCCTGTGTGTCCTTAGTTTCGGCCGTTACCTTTCGGGTATGCGTTGTAGTGATGCAAGTTTTTAGTAGGGGGTGCTACAGTGACTGGATAAAGCAATGGTAATCTACATAACCATATTTTTGGCTCCTCTTAGATACCCGGAAAAGTTTCGGGCATTTATCCGAATTTCGGCATCCACATTTGAAGCAATATTGCAGCGCCTTAAGGTTGTTTTAACCCGCTAAGACACCACTATGTGCAGCACCATTTCTGCCGAGGAGAGGCTGTTGGTAACCTTAAGGTCCGCGATCGGACCTCTAAGCCTTGATAAAGCCAGGTTAGCTGGTGAAACATGTCGGCGAGGTCAGATATGACGTTTTAAATTGTGATCTCTCACCTCTGTCTACAAGTGTCACCTGCTGTAGACGGTGTCACAAGGGGGCCTTATTTGTTCTGTGTCTATGAGATTAGGGACGACTGCCCAAGTAGTTGGCTTGGGATCCCTTACTGAAGCTAGTACTTTGCTATAGATATAAGGCTCTCCTGTTAATAGGTGGAGTTCCACCAGACTTGATGATAGAAAGGGAGTTATTCCCTCTTTCAGAAGCAAAAAGGGTTAATGATGAGGTTAGAGATCAGGTCTTTAAATAGTGTGTATAGAGGTTAAGAGTAAGATATAATAAAAGTTACGTTTTAGTGTTTAACAGATAGAGAACTGATAGAGTTTAAGTTTGCCTATGGCAAAATAGTAAATATACTTCTACATCCTTCACCCTTTGAGACTACGCTGCTGGTCATAAAACTACATCAACGGTGTTGAGATGGTTCACACATGAGAAAGCGCTGTTTCTGTGCGTGCATTAATTTCCAACATTATCACATGTTGGGCAATGCTTTGTACCGGTTAGGTGTGCAAAAATGGACAGGCAATAAATCTAATGATCAGAGAGAGTGTGTGTGAGCTACCAGGTTTGGAGCCGGTCATCTTGACACTTACAGTTGATTCGAATCCAGGCTCCAAATTATGTTGGGGTAGGGTTTGTTCACTTCTTGCATTGTCTTTTCTTACACAAGAACCCTATGATTAACTATGTGTTTACTTTATGTCTTTCAGATACCTAGCAACTGGTGACACCTTTGTGTCTCTCCATTTGCAGTTTCGCATGGGTGTTTCTACAGTGTCTGGCATTGTGTCGGACACATGCCAGAGTGTGTGGGATGTTCTCCAACCAGAATGGATGCCTGAGCCCAGTGTTGGAACGGTTGGAAATTGAAAAGAGGTTCCTGCAGTTGGCTCAATTCCCACACTGTATTCGAGCAATTGATGGGAAGCACATTAGAATCCGTCAGCCTCTACATTCTGGATCTCAGTTCTTCAATTATAAGAAATATTTTTCAGTTGCAGTTATGGCAGTGGCTGATACAAGGTACTGTTTTGTAGCCATTGATGTGGGGGCTTATGGAAGTACAGCAGATGCCCACATTTTGGAGGCTTCCAATATCGACCAGCGTATATTGGACAAATTACAGACCCTCCCCCCGCCTAATCCTGTTCCACCAAATGACCAGCCATATGTGTTCGTGGCAGACGAGGCCTTCCCTTTGCAGCCGCACCTGATGAGGCCCTATATGAGACGTCGACTAGATGTGCTAAAGCGTGTCTTTAATGCTCAACTCAGCCGAGCGCGCCATTTTGTGGAATGTGCTTTTGGGATACTCACCAGCCAGTGGCAAGTTTTTCACATGCCACTGCACTTAAAACCCACAAATGTTGATCGGGTGGTTAAAGCCTGTTGTGTTCTGCACATGTTGTGCTTATTGAAGCCCGGACAGCCGGCTATCCCCCCAAATGTGTCTGGACATGATATGAGGCAAAATTATGAACCCAATACTCAGTTTACCGATGGTTGGGACATACATGAAAAATTGTATTTACTGTTTACCCAGAACCCAATCCAAATTACACATTAAAATTTTCAAACTGCAATGTGTGTTTAGCTTCGCAAATACAGTCAGTGGCACACGGCGGTTACTGACAGAATGCCTAATGTGTGGTTGCAATATATCACAAACATGTTATTCAAAATTGGTATTTAAACATGCCGCTAACATGAACACCATCACAAAAAGGGGGTCAGCTTGTGTGAAATATGTTTGGAAGGGAAGGTGAATAGTATGCAGGCGAGAGAGCCCAATTTACCTGCCCTCCCAAAAATATGGACGAGGCATAGGCAAGTAAGTTTCTGCGCATACAGAATGTTGACCATACAAGCAGCTGACTGCTATTCGTACACTGACAGCGTACATGGACATCCATGACAGATCCCCCTAGAAGGAAGCAAAGAAGGAATGTGAACACATTGTAGTGTAACTAAAGCCGTCCCAATTGCCTGCAGAATGCCCCTATCCCAAATTGGCCACCATGGTGCTGTGGCCATTCCTGGAATAGTCCTTCCTTATTTCTTAACCTCTCTCTTAACCTCATGAACAACAAATGGCAAGGTAGGACCACATCCCCTGGAAGGTGGCCTGACTTGCATCATACAGCACACCTAGTCTCCCACATTGTGGATCAATGGGGTAATGGTTTATGGGCAACACTGCTGTCTCTTAATGTTGTGAGGTACATACTTTATGATCTGGGGAGACCATCACCCATAACATCTGTACGTGGGTAGCATCTGCGCAAGTGTCTGAAACCTACCAAGGAAACAGAATCGTGCTTTCTAGGATTTGCCCAAAAAAGAGTCCAAACACAGCAACTTGTTTCCCGTCGTGTTTAATTAAAGTAATCAGCATTACAGAAATAAGATTTCACAGTTTCAAGGGTCAAAGTTCAAAAACTCTGAACGGAAGTAATAATATTGTTCAAACCCCTAAACTTTAGGGAATAAAATAAACCTTCAAACACGCAGAGTGCAAACATTCTAAACCTTCAAAAAGGTCCATGATAAGGCACACTTGACTTGTTCACCCAACTAAGCGTTGCAAACTGTCTCAAAGGTGGAACGCTGCAAATGTAAACAGGTAGGAAAATGCGTACAAGGTGGTCTGTAGTGCAAAGGACACATTATCACGTAAACATAACACACTTGAGGTAGGAAAATGTTGGGGCGGGAACCAACAGACATGCCCCCTTTTGTGCAAGTGGCAATGAAAATATGGGAACCCACATGATACCCCGGGTCTCACTCAACAAACCATTTGGAAAAGGAAATGATCCATGTTGCCAGAATGGCCAGTAGGTGTTAGCAAACATTGTCTCGCCCGTGAAAGCAACATATACAATGAAAAGAGACTGTTGTAGGATCTGAACCATGGCAATAGATTACAGCGAATCATTGTATTCACATTGGCACTTAGATGGAATCCTTATCAGCTGGAATCCGGCCGAAGGATCATGCCTGACTACAGTACAGAAGTTAATTGAACACCCCAGATAAATAGATTAGGCTCCAACCACCCTCTCCATTTTAAGAAAAATCAGAGCTAGACACAACAAGCACCTCAACTTTTACATGCTTTCCGGCTGCATGAAAATTTCTTGTGCAAAATGCAAACGCAGGTACACATTGCTAAAGTGCAGTCGAACCTTCAAAGCAAATAACGGGATGCAATGTAACCACCTTAAACCAATTTTTGCAACGGAGCAACTAACACAGACCTGCTGTAAAATACAGCAGGGGCATGTGTACGTGAGGGAACAAGTGTCACTTCCTACATTGTGGGCCTGCCCAGTTTGGCTCGTCGCTTAGGAAGAGAAATGTTCACATGTTCACCACAACCTTGCCCGTACTAAGAGTGCTTCAACATGTAGCAGTTGGCCGCAACGTTTCTTTGCACAAGCCAAAATCTTGGGCAGTCAACTTACTAACCAGTGTGAACATTTAAATAAAGTATAAATTAACTAATATGGTAGCCGGGGTGTGGTCCCTGTGCTATGCATGCTACTGCAAATGTAAAGTCGTTGAGGTGGGTGGGGGTCTTGTAAAAGATGTACTGGCCGTGGTATTGCGTACACCGGAAAAGAAGGGTAAAGGGGTTTGAGGCGCTGCCGGACAAGTATTGCTTGGAATGACACTGGTACCAGCAAAACCCGGAGGGAAGGGAGAGGAATTTAGCAAAGACATATAGGAGGTAGGGGCAAGGCCAGTCATAGACTGTGCTTGCCTGACCAGTTGTGGCAGAACAGCATAAGGCACATAATTGGAGCAAGAGCCCACTCTGGAGTATGTTGGGGTTGCATTCCCCCTAGCCACACCTACCGGTGTTAATGTTGGACTGCGTGAAATACCCCATGCAAAATTCCGAAAATTAGTAATCAAGGCGCCAACCTCGGGGAGTGTATGGGACACCGAAAACACATACGCCAGAGATAAAATGAAAGTCATATAGGCATTGCAGTGTAACAATGGAATTGAGCGACAGTGTCCAGCCACAGTACCTCTAAATGAATCGTACATGTCCTGGCCCACCACCCTACGTAACAAACCAATAGCCTCGACCCCCAAGCCTGATTGTTGGAAGCTGGAGATCCTTGTGTTTCCGGTAGCGGGGGCAGCCCTGGGCATGGTGGGGGGATTCGTGGGTGCGACGGTGACCGCAGGTATATGTGATTCCTGTTCTCCGTCCCTACTGACTGCTTCAGTAGATGTCTGCGTTAGTGGCTCGGAAGAAACACTTTCCTATGCAATGTTGTCCAAACTTTCGAGCTCTGGCATCTCATCTTCGGAGGCTGACACTCTGTCTTCGGGCTGAGAAGATACAGTTCTTCCCAACCTAGGTGCAGATAAAGAAGGAATTGCTATGGACAGGGAACCCCAAAGACATCATTGTGAAAGGTGGCCTCAATAGTAAAGCAGGGTTGCATTTGGAATTCCAGCCTGATCACATGTAGGTGGCAAACTGTGGCACAAGAGGTGACACATATGAGCCACGATTTGCCCTAAATGTGTCGCAACCCCAAAAATTGGCCACAAAGTAGGTAGACCTAACTTCAACCTTTGGGGGAAGCATGCTGGGTCAACAGGGAAATAACCACAGGCTGAGACCATGGAATCACTAGGTGTGAAACAGGTGCTTAGCCCATGCTGGACTTGGGGGAATTGTCTTCCAAGTAGAGGCAAAACTCAGCACACACTCAAAAGACATTTCCAAAGTTGAAGACCATGGTTCAAGACAGTGGAGCCAGCACACTTACACCCGCAGTAGTCTTGTAGGCTTCAAAAACATTAACTCTTCAAAGTGCTGGTACTGTTTCATGCGTGATGGAGACAAGCCACTTTGTTGCATTGCCAGATCTTTGCGAAAACGATCTCTGGCAGAACACCATCTATTTTTAACATGGTTTTCTATGGAAGGAAGAAAATAGGGGATTAGGCACTTTCACTGGGTGAATGCAGTAAAAACCGCCCACCCTCCTGTACAGGCGAACACAGATCTGGACATGGTTAAATATTTACCCAAAACAGCATGCTCCTTTAAGGGCAGAGTATCCCAGTATCCCAGTGGAAAAAGCCTCTGGCACACTTCGGACCACGCATCATCCCACAATTGTCTGTCACTGTAGCCTTTTGATTTGGTGTTCCATAGTACAGGGCGAGCGCGCACCTTTGAAACAAAATGGCAAAAGAACAGTTTAGTAAGCCAAATAGGTTCACTTCTCCCAATGGTTCCCAAAATAGGGGGAGGGCAAGCAGGGTAATAAAGGGGACACAACTGAGGCATCAACCCCTCTTTCTAGAGTGAAGCAAGTCAACCTAATGTTCCAGTGAAGTAAACCATTTGTCATTAAGCAACCAAGGCTTCGACCATGTCATGTTGCTTGATAGGGGAAAGGTATCCAATTGCACCATTTCAACCCCGAGGCCATAGTGCATGTAATGCCAGCCAAGAAGGCCGGCCGAGACAGCAAATGGGTCGTTGCAAAACTTAACAGTGTTGGTGGTGGCAAATGTCTGACATGTTAATCAAATCGCGGGCCATACAGAGCTTGGAATAATGAGTTGTCCACCCATGCGTATGATCTAAGTTACATTCCAATCGTTTGCGCCGAATACACGCGGCAAACAACGCATGTCAATGGGGCCGCAGGGTTGGCGGCCGCCCCGTGCTTTGGGAATACGCGCTAATCAGCGCATCTCCCGAAATCCATGCTCTAGTGTGGCGCATACCGGACGTGGCACAATGACGACGTATGACCATACCCTTCCAGATTCCCAGTACTAGGCAGTGACATTGGCAGGCATATAGAAACCCATAGAAAAAGTCAAGGTGGACATTGGAAATATACTTAAGGTCAATTGAAAGGGAACTGCATCATTGATACAGTTCACCCATAAGGCTGTAATAATGGAATTAGCTTTGCCCCTCTCCTATAATGTTTCTACAGAGTTTCAGTATCTAATGTAGCAGATTTGGCTTCCTCCTGACTCTCTGCTTTTAGATTACTTTAGCATGGCAATACAAAGCGGCAGCTCTTCCATCAATTCATGGTGGAATAAGTGTTTAACCAGATATAAATCACTATAACCAGTGTTTGCCTACATGGGCTCGTTATAACTCTTTTTTAGGCCATGTTCACACGGCTTAAAATGGCGCGTATTTCGGTCCGTAATTACGCGCCGAAGTGCGCCAATTACGGGCCGAAAAACGGCCCATTCATTACGGTAATTCACAGTTCTCATAGAGAACTATGGATTACGTCTCCTCTCCCCGCCCGGGCGGGACAAAATTGACATTCACTTTCTAGCGGCGTATACGCGCCGCTAGCAGTGATTTGTTTTATGGGCCGGCGAAGTGCCGGCCCCCCCGCTCACTCCCCCGCCCCCATCCACACGGCGTAATTGCGGGGCGTAATTGCGTCCCGCAATTAAGCCGTGTGAACATAGCCTAACCGCTCGCCCACACCAAATGTCCGCGGTGAAACCAAATAAACAAAATGCATACCCTCATGAAAAACAGAGAGTAAACTTTACTTACCAAGGAGATAAGCAGGGACACGTCGATGGACATCCTCCTGTAGAGCGACATGGCTCTGTTTACTTTTTAATTTCTCTGCTGTCACGTGACAGATCCAAGTTTCGGCTGGCATAATGTGTTTCCGGCATGACTCGGCATCAACAGTGCGTTTCTACAATGCGTTTCTGATGCCTTCATCTACCGCAGGACTGGTACGTTTTCACCACATTGCAACAATTGAAAACCGCACCATTCATTAGTGAGCTGTTGAGAAAACCGCAACAAATAATGCAAAGGAGGAATTTGCATATCAAACCGCATCGGAAAAAACGCCACAAAACCGCACCATTTTTGGTGCAGTTTTAACTGCACTGCAATTAAACTGCCTTTATTAACAGCAAGCTTCTTTCACTTATCTAAACTGTTTGGAAAGTGAGTATTCAATTAGTGCGTTTGTATCCACAAGACTTCAAACACAGTAATTGATTACTTACTTAAAAAACACCTTTCTGAACAATTTAGACAACTGTAAAAAGTTTGCTGGTAGTAAAGGCGGTTTAATTGGAGCGCAGTTAAAACTGCACCAAAACTGCGCTGTGTGAAAGCACCCCTAAGGTGGGTCCTTGTGTGGTATTGCTGCATGTATTTTTGTTGAATGCAAATGGTTTTGTAATTCATTTTAGTTCATTACAAAACTTTTATTCAACAAAAACAGATGCGGTAACACGATTTTAAGGGCATGTTTACACGCTGTGCTGGATTCGTTTCAGATCTGAAAAACGCATTAAAAAAAACATCCAACACGCAGGTGCATGTTTGGATGCGTTATGGCTGCAGCAGAAACACACCCTATAGTTTTAAATATGGCATCTGCTACGTCTTTTGGATCAAGAATTGATATGTAAATTCTTTGAACTGATCCAAAAGACGCATCAGAAAGACGCATGTAAACAAGCATTGTCGATCACTCGTCTGAACACTGAGGCGTGTTTTACATTGCAGGCAATATAAAAACACACTGCACATTTTTAGATGCGTGTTTGGGTCCGTTTAGGGTCCGAAACATGTATGCAAACACGCATCTATAAATGGATCCAAAACCGGCCATAGTCTTTTTTTATTTTTTCTATCAATGTAGCCATCTGAGGGCCTTTTTTTGCAGGACAAATTGTAATTTTCAGTGCTACCATTATGAGGTACGTATAATTTATTGATTAATATAATTTCTGGAAGGCAGGAAATGAAAAAGAAAAAAACAGCAGTTTTCCTATTGGCTGTTTTACATTTAAATTGCTGCAAAAATGCATGAAGAAAATTGAAAGAAACGCAAGACACATATTTAATTCTGATTTTGAACCCAGTTGAAATTAGGGATAACAAAAAAAAGTGTTTTTTTAATTGCTTGTGTTTTGATGCAGTTGAAAAACAACAAAAATGTAACATGTGAACCCGCCCTTATTCTGTGGGTTACTAAGGGTGCTTTCACATGAAGTGTTTTTAGTGCATGTTTTTGCAGAATGAAATGCTCTGTGTGAAAGCACCCTAAGATTATGGTGATACAGAATTCACGTACTGTTTTTAAGGCTATGTTCACACGGCTTAAAATGGGCCGTATTTCAGCCCGTAATTACGCGCCAAAGTGCGCAAATTACGGGCTGAAAACGGCCCATTCATTACGGTAATCCACAGTCACTTTCTAGCGGCGTATACGCGCCGCTAGTAATGATTGTCTATGGGCCGGCGAAGTGTCGGCCCCCCGCTCCATCCCCCGCTTCCGCCCCGCCCCCGGCCACACGGTGTAATTGCGGGGCGGAATTACGTCCCGCAGTTAAATCGTGTGAACCTAGACTAAGTCTTCAACCCTCACATGAGATTTACCACAGATATTTGTAAACATTTTCTCTGTATTTAGGGTCTTATAGTTGTACAAAGATGACAGACCATTAAGGCTAAGTACACATCACGTTTTTTATGTGTGCTAGGGGTATACACTAAGAAAGCTCAAAATACACAAACTGTTTTGTGGTAGCCTTCGGTTATATTTTCTAGCTCACATATGTCAGCAGTGTTGATTTTTCTTATCTATGTACTTTTGTATACTTATAGATGCATGTTTGGAAACGCATTGTCTTTTAGTTCTTCCATCTTTGAAAGAATCTGAGTGTTTTTTAGATTTTATTGTAATCAAAAACCTTTAATAATTTGAAAAAAAAAAAAAAAAATACACAAACTGAATCTTATGGCCTGATGAAGGCCAAGAGTGTGTCCTTTTGGTCAGTATGGCTGATATGCTTCTATAAATTGAACAAAAAAGAGGATGAATAGCGCAAGAGTCTACGTCATGCCATGCAACCGTATCCAGTAAAAATTGTATATGGAAAATACATAGCATAGTTTACACAGCAATGGACAAATACCGGTTGCTCTGTTTGCGGAGAAAAGCCATCCCTCTTCACACCAATATGTTCATGTTCCGCCCAAAAAAGGGAAAGACAAAAACAGTTCAACTTTTTGGGACCCCCGGGTCTAAAAAGATCATTCTAAGACATTGGTTAGAAGACACAGCGCTGACACTAGGGGAGGTTGTAATGACGCTGAAACAGATATTTTTCTTAAAAACAGATGCAGAAGAAATAAAAAAAAAAAAAAAAACAACGGGAGGTTTCTTCAAAAAGTGGAAAAACTTTATTTTAGATACATTTGGCTAGTCTACACCCCGGGGAAAAAAAAACGACCTGAAAACAATTACTAAAAACGATCAGAAATGGGTTTTCTGTCCACTGCCTGTCAAAAGCAGCAAAAAAACGTCCTTTTTTGGTCTTTTTTCCGTTTTTTGGAGCGTTTTAGGCGTTTTTTTAAAGGGTTTTTTTGAAGCTCTTTTGCTCTGCTTTTAATGTATGCACAAATTAAGCCATTGAATGTAACTACACCTACAGGCGGATTAGCATTTTAATGTCATTTCCTTTAGATCACTGTAGCCTTGTGAGCACATTGTCCTTTGTGTGTTTTCTCTGCGTGCACGCTTTATAAAACTTTGAAACCAGATTCTTCAAAAAACCAAAAAAAAACCCACATTTTTTCCCATACGCAAGATAACGTATTTTCACAAACTCTGTAAAGAAAAAAATTTTAGCGCCAAACCCCAAAAAAAGCATTATTGCGCCAAATTCCCCGGGAAAAAATATATTTTAGTTCCCGAAGCGAGATCATTTTTTTTGCGCCAAAATCTTTAAAAAAAATTGAACTAAGCCCCAAATCCGTCAAAAAAAAAGGGATTTTGGCGCCCAAATCCGTGAAAAATTTTTTTTTTGCGCAAAAGCTAGATCACTTTTTTTAGCGCCAAAATTGTAAAAAATACGGGTTTTTGCCCCAAAAAGCCATAAAAATGGATTTTTTGCGCCAAAACTGTAAAAACTTATTTTGGGTCAGAAGCGAGAAAAAAGTTATTAGCGGGAAAACATTAAAAAAAAAAATTATTTTAGTGTCAAAAAATGTAAAAAAAAGTATTTTTGGGTCAGAGGCGGATAAAGTTATTGGCCTAAAATCTGTAAAACAAATTATTTTGTGCCAAAAAACGTAAAAAAAATGGATTCTTCGCAAAATCCATAAAAAAATTATTTTTGGCGTCAGAGGCGAGATAACGTTATTGGCGCAAAAACTGTAAAAAAAATTATTTAGTGCCAAAAAATGTAAAAAAAAACTATTTTTTTCGCCAAAATCCGTAAAAAACTATTTTGGCGTCAAAACGAGATAACGTTATTTCGCCAAAATCGTAAAAAAATTTAATTTTTGTGCCAAAAAAATAAAAAAACGGATTATTTCGCCAAAAACCATAAAAAAACTTTTTTTTGGGGTCAAGACAGATAACGTTATTAGCCCAAAAACTTAAAAAAAATTTTTTTATGTTCAAAAAACAAAACTTTATTTTTTTTGGGGCCCAAAAACCCCTAAAAAAAACGTAAATTTTTTCGTCAGAGGGGAATAATGTTTTTTGTGCAAAAACTGAAAAAAAAAATATTTTATCCAAAAAACGTAAAAAAAAAAACGGAACTTGCCCAAAATCCATAAAAAAAAATTTTGGTCAAAAAGGGGATAACGTTATTAGCGCCAAAATCGAAAAAAATTATTTTAGTGAAAAAAACGTAAAAAAAAAACCCGGGCCTTAAAAAAGGGTTTTTGGCGCAAAGCGGAAAATGTATTAGCGCCAAAATCAAAAAAAAAATTTATTTTAGTGCCAAAAACGTAAAAAAAAAAAAATTTTTTTGGGCCAAAATCCATTAAAAAAAATTATTTTTTGGCTCAGAGCGAGATAACGTTATTAGCGGCAAAATCTGTAAAAAAAAAAATTATTTTAAATGCCAAAAACTTAAAAAAAGGGTTTTTGCGCCAAAAAAACCGTAAAAAAAAAGGATTTTTGGGGTCGAAGCGAAATAACGTTATTTGCGCCAAAATTAAAAAAATTATTGTAGTGCCAAAAAATTTTAAAAAATGGATTCTGACGCCAAAATCCGTAAAAAACGTATTTTCAGCATCAGTAGCAAGATAACTTTTTAGCACCAAAATATGTTTAGAAAAGGATTTTAGCATCAAAATCTGTAAAAAAAAAAACAGATTCTGACGCCAAAATCTGTAAAAAACGTATTTTTAGCGAAAAAAATATGAATTGCGCAAAAATCGTTTGCGACTAAAGCATGATCATTTGATTACAAAAGGTACAAAAAAGGACTCATCAGACACTTGTATACAGATTTGATAAGATATAACTTTTGTAACACCTATTATAGGTGGGACTTGGGTCTCCTGGGAAAACGCGAAAACACGCCAAAAAATGCGCCAAAAGACGTCCGGTTCTTTACATAGACTCCTGTAGTAAATTTTCTGCCCTTAGCATTTGTCCTGTAGCGCTGTTATTGTATATAAAGTTGCGCCCCTACATACTGTGGTCCCGTTATATTGCCAGATCTATGGTTTATACTGTGGATTTTTGGTAAATGTACACCATGGACATGGTTCTACTGCTGGTTATACCGGTGGTGGAGATCGTGACAGGTGGAGGAATCACGGTTAGGTGGGGTGATAGGAATATATTATACAGCTATTTCCTTGACATTACCTTGCCAGTTTGTAATATGGCATCCGTTGCATCTAGATACACACAGTGCGCCTGCGCTGATGTTGTGTATTGGTCTCCGGCATTCAGCTCAGTGAGGAGCGAGGTCTCGCGAGATGCTCCCCTGACATGCACAATTGGGTTTTGAGAACGCCGAACTCCGTGATATTGCGGTCATTATATGTATTCACAGCATGAGGTATCTACAATGTTTATATTATTATTGACACATTATATGGTCACTATATACACTGTAACATTATTCACGTTTATTATGTCATTGATTTTGTATGTTTGATTAACACAGATGTCACTTATTTGTTCAAATTGTATTTAAATGGAGTGTTGGCACTATACTATTGCTTGAAAAAGGCTCAGCAATGAGCTGAAACGTTGCACTATTGGGGAATAAAGACCGTTGAAATTGATGAAGTGCTGTCTGTGGATATTTTTCTGGACTTTGTGAGGCCTGTGGACAGGGTTTGGACTTGCACTCAAGTTTATGGTTGGTTACCGGTGCTGCTGAATATATCTGTATTCCCTTGAACTAGAGAACAAAGGATTCAATCTCCAGAGGAGAAGGGCATTCTTCACTGTTAGAACTGTGAATCTGTGGAATAGCCGTCTTAGGAGCTGGTCACAGCAGGAACTGTAGAGAGTTTCAAGAAAGGCTTAGATACCTACCTGACACTAGAGAATATTGATGCGTATGTAGCTATGTAAAATTCTAGATCCTGGCTGGTGGCAGCTCTGGGGTCAGAGATGGGGTGTTCCCTGGAGCAGATTGGTTCTTGCCTTGTGGGTTCCAGGGCATTCACCAGTGGTGAGGCTGGGCTTAAAGTCCTTGTCACTCTCCCTTACCCACATTTTCCCCACCCTTGGTTGAACTTGATGGACACGTGTCTTTTTTCAACCGTACTAACTATGTAACTATGTAACTAGTGCCACTAGTTCATTAGTAACACTTTGGTGTTTATATGACTTTTAAATTGCTTCCTTTATACGTGCTGCAAGATGAACAAAAATCGCAATTCTGTCTTTTTTTTAATGCTGTTCATTGTGCGGGTTAGATATTGTTTCAGATTTATACGCTAGGTATAAATGTGTCAATACCAAATATTCGTACTTTGTTTTGATCTTTTTTGGGGTGATTGACTTTTATAAAGGGAAAAGGGCTGCATAATTGTTTTTATTTTGATGTTTTGTGTTTCACTTATTTCAATTTTTTTACTTTTTTCCTAAATTGTGCTTGTCCCCATAGGGGACTTGAATCAGTGATCTTTAGATCACTGTTACAGTACATAGCAGTACATAACTGTACTAAAATGTATTGTAAACTGTCAGGGTACGGATATGCGTAGTGACATCACAAGTAACCCAGAAGCCTTTGTTAGGCTTCCAGATTGCTAGGAAAGGCATCAGCTTTCGTGTTGCAGGGGTGCCGATGCAGACAGAGGGAGCTCACTTCCTCTGTCATTCCCTTAGCTGCTGGTTCCATGCTACAGCTGGTTCCATGCTTCGATCATGCAAGGCCCACTTGTGAGCTTGTGGGACCCTTTTCCACCTATGACATATGGGTACTTCAAATGTCGGGTCAAGGGGTGCTGTGCAGTGATCCATTGCCTGATCAGCCCTCCCCACCCCCCGACATTGAGATTGCGGATTGCCAACCGGTTGTCATGGCAGCCATTGGCCTAATGAATGCCGCAATGACTGCCCATTTTCTGCACTTATTTCACCCTGCCCTAGGCCGGATGTAATAGAAGAGCCAAAATTGTACACTGTTCTGCAATATACATAGTCAAGTCACATTATTATGACCAGTGTAACAGCTAGGTGTAGCATTGACAACAGCTAGATGGGTTGGGAATGACACAATAAGGTCCTGGTTCACAGGTATGTGGAGCCATGCTGTCTGCAGTGCATCCCACAGTTGCTGGAGGGTGTATGGAGGAGGATGCATAGAGTGAACAGGACTTTTGAGGTGGTTCCACAGATGTTTCATTTGGTTCAAGTCTGTGGAATTAGGGGGCCAGGGTAGTACTTGGAAGTCTTGGCTTGGTCATGTTGTGTCAACCAATGTCAGACATTTAAAACCATGTGACTTCACGTATTGTCTTGCTGGAAGTTCCTAGCCACCCCAAATAATCATCAAGTATTTGTGTACCAGATCTACAAGGATGATTTCATACTCAAATAGCTTGAAAGTGCCTTCCACGTGAATGGATGGGCCCAGAGAATGTCACAAAACATTCACCAGACCTTAATGAGGCCACCACCAGCTTGTGTTCTTCCAGCAATGGTTAAAGGATATCTGTTCTCTGATGTTTCTCACCTCACTCTCCAAAGTCCATCTGTACGTTGAGGTTGAAAATGTGACTCATTGGAGAAGTCAACCTTTTGCCAATCAGCGGAGGTCCAATTCTGATACATGAAAATTAAAGCCTTTTCTGCTCATGCAACTTCGCTAGCAAAGGTGCAGTGGCTATCCGTCAGTGAGATTTTACTAAATCTCAAAAAATTCCATATAGTTCAGTATTAAAGATGTTTTCTCACCATACACAGACGCAAAACCAGCTTCAGACTCTCACTTCCTGGTCAGGCTGTGAGTGGTTCTACAACAGTGATTGGCATATCAGCTCTGCTGTACCTATCTCAGCCTGCTAGAGGGACATTGCTGACAGAAGAGTGTAAACAGTAAGGCAGAAGGCTGCAGAGTTCTAAAGGGTTAAAGTTTGTCAGTGACATAGATAAACAAGCTCCAATGCTGGAGATAATACATAGCAGAGAGTGACATCACCATAGTCAGACACAGCAGCTGGATCAATGAGAGCAGATATTAGTAACTTAGGGAAGGCTTTGTACACAAGCAGGAGATAATAACTGCTCTATCTCGGAAACCAAGCAAAATTGGAACAGCATTGTACTAGGTGATTTATCTACCTTTGCCTACATATATAAAGCTAATCATTGTAGCTAGAAAACTGGAACAGAGGGACCCATTAGAAGTAGGGGAGAATATATCTGTAAGGCTGGGTGCACACATTGGGCTTTATGTATGAAAATTGTCTAGCAGTAAGACTGTCTTTATTGCTCATGGCAACCAATCAGAGCTAGCTTTCATTCCACATGGTGCTGTAGAAAAATAGATGCTTAGCTCTGGTTGCTATAAGCAATAAAGACAGTCTTAGGCCCTGTTCACATGACGGATTTGGCCGCGGGTTTCGGCGCGGTTCCTCGCCCAAGACCTCGTCCAAATCGCTCCCCAAACGCCACAAGTTTATAACATTGATTCCTATGGAAAATGCGCTGTAGTTCACACGACGCGGTTTTGGACACGGTTTTGCCGCGCCCTTTCCGCGCGTTTGTCAGGGAAGTGTCATGTCAATTCTTCAAGCGGCTGCAGCGCGGAAACTCCCCATAGGAAGCAATGGAAAAAACTCGTCCAAAACTGTGCCACAGTATTCGGCGCGGTTTTTGAAGATGTTGTTCAAAAATTTAATGTGTCTGTTTTGATTGATATTTCAAAAGCCAAACCCATTATATGGGTGGGCTTTTGAAATTAATTTTCAGTTGCAGCGTGTAATGGAGGAGGGCAGGATGCCACCCAAAGCCAGCTACCGGAGGATGGAAATGAACGTGGATACCATGATATTCGAGGTGAGTACAAAGTTTAGTTATGTATATGTGATATAATATGTCATTTTTAAACTTGTGTTTACTTCTTGTGTGATTGCATCGTTTAAGTTAGCAGTCACATGGCATGGCCGATCCGCTGTGTTCGGTTAATGCCTGTGTTTTTGCACCTTGCCAACCTAGGTAGCTGTGTTTTTACCGCTGACACAGTGCAAAAACTTTTACTTTGGCTGCAGTAGATGCCTGGCCAGCGGTTTGCTAACGGCAACGATGCAAGCCCCTATGGTAATTACTCAAATTTTAAGCAAACCTGTATCTAAAATTTTATTTAGATTAATTTTCAATTTTGTTTGGGAAAAGTCTGTTTTTAATTGTTTTGTTTTTTGGGGTGTGTGTTGCATCGTTTCTTTTTTGCACACAGGCTGGCGATCCGCTGTGTTTGGTTAAAAGCCCCGTGTTTTTGCACCTTGCCAACCTAGGGGGCTGTGTTTTTTCATTGACACGGGGCAAAAACTTTTATTTGGCGTATGAGGGCACCTGTGCCGACGGTTGCTAACAGGCAACGATGCAAGCACCTAGTGTTTTAGTTTGGGGAAAAAGGGTATACTTATTTAGGGGAAAATAAGCAGTTTTTTTAAAGTTGGAAAAATAGTGTATTTTTAAAAATTTTGTTTACAATTTTTTTTTAATTTTATGTCTTCCAGGGGCAGGCCCTCCCCGTCAATGGGGCAAAACTGCACCCCGGGTGTATCCCGGGAAAGGAATTGGGCTGGTGTGATTCAGCGTGGGCGATAGGAAATGTATTTTAGATAAAAGTTTAAATTAGCTAATTTTTTAATGTGTAAAAGATAATAATTCCCCCCCCCCCCCCTTCCTCAACAGAACATTGATGTTGTAAAGGTGGAAGTTGCTGCGGGACCCCTTTTTCAAGTGGGGAAAAAAAAAGGACCAGAAGGCGGGCCCAGTGGATTTATCTCCCGTGGGAAATTCCAATTGCATCGGGGAGATGCTCTGTTTTCCCCTTGCCCCAGAGAGAACTCTGGCCGTAATTGAATATTTTCTTTTCTTTGTAAGGCTATGTTCACGGGGTAAAAAGCGGGGGAAAATTAAACCCCCACAATTTCACCAAAATTGTAAAGGGTATGTTACATGGTGTAAAAGCGGGGATAAATTTAACCCACAATTACACCATAAAAATGGGGGGCTCCCATTGTGGGGGTGCCGGAGCCCGCGCCCCTAAACATTAAATTTTTGCGGCCTGTTCACCGCTAGTAATTGACATGTCACTTCTCTCCCAGCTCGGTGTATTGTCCGAGCAGAGACAGGAGACGTAATCCATAATTCTCAATGCGAACTATGGATTGTTGAAATGAAAGGGACGTATTTCATTCTGTAATTCCCACAATATGGCGCGAATTACGGGCTGAAAAATGTCCCATTTTAAGCCGTGTGAACACAGCCTAATATTTGACTACCTTTTAATTTTTACTTTACATAGTTACATAGTTTGTATGGTCGAAAAAAAACGTGTCCATCAAATTCAACCAAGGGTGGGGAAAATGTGGGTGAAGGGAGTTAGACAATGAGTTCAAGCCCAGCCTCCCCACTGATGAATGCCCTGAAACCCACAAGGCAATAACCAATCTGCTCCAGTGGAGACCCCATGTCTGACCCCAGAGCCGCTACCAGACAGGATCCAGAATTTTACATGACTACGTACGCATTAATATTCTTTAGTTCCAGGTAGTTATCTAAGCGTTTCTTGATACTGTCTACAGTTCCTGCTGTGACCAGCTCCTCAGGCAGCTATTCCACAGATTCCCAGTTCTTACAGTGAAGAACGCTTTTCTTCCCTCGGAGATTGAATCCTTTTTACTCTAGCTGAAGGGAATGTCCCCTTGTCTTTTGGGAGACTTCACTTGAGATAGTTTTTTCCCCATACTTTTTGTAGGGCACTTTATATATTTTATAAATTAATCATGTCCTCCACGAAGCCGTCTTTTCTCAAGAATAATAGGTCAATTCTACTAACCTACTCTCTATAACTAGATGCTCCATTCCCCTTATAAGTTTGGTTGCTCAGTCTTTGTACTCTCTCTAGCGCCATTACGTCTCTTCTATAAACTGGAGCCAGAACTAAACAGTCATTTCTAAGTGAGGTCGCACCAATGCTTTGTACAGCGGTAGAATTACATCCTTGTCCCGCGAGTCCATGCCTCTTTTAATACACACCAAGGGCGACATGTATGAACTCGCCTGCGAACGCAGGTGAACTTGGCGCCGGCAGCCAGGTCCGCGTCTGAACTTGGCGCCGACATCCAGGTTCGCAATCGGCATTGCGACGTGTGTAGCGCGCCAGAGTACTTCCAAAGAGTCCTTTTCCTACGCCTGTCGTGGACCACGATATTTGGCGCACATCATAGTACGAACGGAATCTTTGGCGCGTTTAAAGCTTTTTTTGGCGCAGATCAAAAACAGCCAGCTACACCTATTAGACCCCAAATCACACCTGTTCTACTGATTGCTTGCTGCTGAGTCTTGCCTCATACTGTCCCCTGCAAGGTTGCAGAATGGATGCAGACACAGGCACAGACACGGTGATGATGGCGGTTCCTGCAGACCTGGTCCAATATTTCCAGGTCATGCTGGGACTACATCGCTCGGAAGGGAGCACTGTTTGCTCTCACTGTGGCAGTGATGCTGTGTCCCTTGGGTCACCTGCGAGCCCCCCACAGGAGGGGTCTATCAGGTCTCCCCCTAGCTCTCTTGCTCAGGCATCCCCTCAGACACCTGTTGGGTCCCCGGCGTCAATCTTCCTCCACCAGTGCGGTGCCAGTTAGGATGAGAAGAAAAATTTTACAGCTACAGAGAACCGTGTACTAGTTGAGCAGGTAAATATGTCTCTTTCTTAAACTCTGGTTAATATGGCTGTGTGACACATCTTCAAAAGTTCATGCTTAGGTGATTTTCCGGTCACGGCCCTCCTGGGACAACTTTTCTCTTCACCTTAGATTCTTTCAGAACTCCAAACCGTCATTCTCCTTTATTTCATTGTGATCTTGGCAATTTATTTTGGGGGTGGGTTGTGATTCAACGTTCTGTTTTGCATTCCTTTCGTATGCAGTGTGGTCCCAACTTTGACAAGTTGTGGGCCACCCGTCGGAGCGCGTGCCACTGTCAAAAAAAAAAAGAGCAGTGTGGAGGGACATCGTGGACAGTGTCAATGCTGTTGGCGTTGCCCCTCGCACCATCAAGGAGGTGAAGAAGCGGTGGTCCGACTGCCGGCGGAAAGCCAAAAAACACTTGGCCGAGGCCACAAGGACAGGCCAGGTAGCCATCCTGGATGCCCTGGATGTCGTTTATTGCCCGGACCTTTTTGCAACTGGACAAGTGCAAGGCATTTCAGATATAGATTTGCTGCAGCTTTCCAGAGGTAATGTACTCTGTTTTCTGTGTGCCTTTTCTGTCTCTATTGTAATGTCTGCATAGAAGTGAGATTGGGAGTAGGAGGTGGCTGCTGTTGTAGCTTAATTTAGTATTTTGATGATTAGAGGTTGTGTTAAAACCTGCAAAACCCTGGGCTACATCCCTTGTCCTTTCACACTTGTAAGTTCGGGCCCCCACCGTGCTTATCCCTGCAGTAAGCCAGGGGAACATATAAGTCTAACACCTAGAATAAAGATACATAAAAATAACTTTTTAATAAAAATAAATAAGAATTGAGAAGAAAACGAAAAGTTTTGATGGAATGATGGGCTGGTTAAGATAGTGGAGGGGGTCCAGGATAAGTCATGTACAGATCCCGCTATCTGATTACTGAGACAGGTCCAAGCACGTGAGTTATATTTATTGCATACATTTTTTTGTTTTTTCCTTAGATGTTCCGTATTGTTGTTATCAACTGCAATTTTTCCCTGATGAACCCCAGTATCTAGGGGGGAAACGCGTTGGAATATTGGAATATTTATGCTTACTTAATCATCTCCTATGACGCATCATCAATTCATAGTATTATTGAACATCAAACGTATATGTCTGTTGTATTGTTATTTATCACAGCACTTTTTTGCTTGTGCACTACCATTTGTGGTTATGTGTTTTTCTTTTTTCATTTAATGTAGCTAGGGACAGGGTTAGTTTAGGTTCCAGTGTGGGGGCGCCCTTATTGGGCGATTTCCCCATTTTGAGGCAGACAGGTCTTTGATTAGGGTATATTTGAGGGTGTCTTTTCGTTTTCTTTCTCAATTCTTATTTATTTTTATTAAAAGTTATGTTTTATGTATCTTTATTCTAGGTTTATACTGTAGTTGTTTTGGTTTAAATTGTATTGGTATACCCAGAACTTCATTTCATTATATCAAGGGTTCTCTACACCTATACATCGTGCTTAAGTAGAGTACATGGTAGTGTTTGTGAACATATAAGTCTGAACTAGGTTGCATAATTGAGGCTAAGGCTTGTATTGCTTACATCTAACCCTCTGGCTTTAACACACATGTTATTCATTACTGCTGTCAGGATGCGACCACAGGCCAGGTTGCAAGTGTAGCCCCTAGCATGGATGTGACACTGATTTATACAGCTGTACCATGCTCTCCCCAGACTGATGAAATGCCTGAGTGGGATTTAGCAACAACTATTGCTGAATAATAGTGAAAAGGATCTCTTGCTTTGCCTAAGAGGGGGTAGTTTGGAGCCCTCTAAAATTTTAACAGATTTTAACATAGTAAGAGCAATAGCTCATTGTTTAGCTGGTTCAAACAAGGCGGCAACTTGGTCGAAACTCTGGACAGGTAGTCAACCACTTGGGAGAGCCAATACGTAGGTCTCCATTGCCACTGGCAGAGGAGGGTTGTTGAGGTGTGCAAATGCATAGCTCCTATGAAAAGTCGATGCTTCCCTCAATATGTGTTAAAGGGGTAGAATGTGAGGTGCCTAATGTTAGTCCAACAGATTTTATTCTCTTGGCGATATGGTGGCGGCGCAAATAGCACATTGCAGGAAGCCAAATTCGGGTCTTCAAATTTTACATTTTTCTCAAAACTTGTGTTTCACCCAACCTCCATTTATGCTTCCATCGGCCTATGCAAATGGTGTCAATATGGTATTGTGTATGGTCTTCCTTGGAGCGTTCAATCGTCTTGCATCTGGTCTAGTATACAGTTTGCAATGATGGTCTACCTTTGGCACAATGCTTTATTAAAACCAGATTTGTTACACGGTTATCCATGAAACAGAATGATTGGACAGTACTTCTACTGGCCTGTGCCGGGAAACCTGCTTCTCTACGGAGGGGCCTGTGGTGGGTGGGGAATGGGACTTGTCGCCATTGAAAAAAGCCCACCCTCATTCACTGACAGTGCCCTTGTTCACTATACCTTACCAGCGTTGCATCTTGTCCATGTTTGAATGGCGAAGGTGTGGTCAGTTGCCAACCTTGAAAAGAGGTTACCACCAGCTGCCACTCCAACCCAGTGAACCCCTGGCCGTTGTCCCAAATTTTTTGGGTCAGGGGAAGGAGACACCTGTATCACTTCCCATTCTAGGTCTGCATATATTTTTGGGGCCGGCAACTCCAGTCGCCGCCACCTAGATTTTACCTAAAAACTCTATCTTAGACGATTTACATTGCTCTCTTATAGTAAACCGTGTAGCGTGCAGATGTGTTCTTTGACTATTCTCATCCACGTCCAGCCATCATAAATGTTAATGTATTTCAGTTTTTGGAGTTATACAATTGTTTACACTTCTCTCTAGCCTGACTACATTTTCTCTTCTGATTTGCCTTATTAGGTGCTGCAACACAGTTGACTGTGCCCGAAAACCCCCCTCTCCCAGTTCCCGTGGCTGGGCCGAGCCTCCAAGTGGCACCATCTCCTGCGGCTTCCCCACAACAGCATGTACCGCACCCAGCTAGGGGGTTGCCGGCTACAGACCGGATGGAGCTATTTATGAAAAGTACTGAGGCCTACCAGCAGACTATGTTGGCCAAGATGGACAACTTGGATTTTTCCCTCCAGCGAGTGGCCAAAGAGCTTGGGAGCATCGCCCAGATCCTAGGCTCCTCCCGGCCTGCTGGGACATTGCCGGTTGGCAGCATTGGCGACGTTGCACCCACTATGTCGCCAAGTGCAGCCGCCAGGCCTGCCAGTCCGGGAAGTGACTTGGAGACTGGGAGTGAGCTGGTGCCGCTCAATCTAAGTTTGCCACGCCTTTCGTCGCGTCCATCTCCTTCTTCGGGACCAGCTGCTTTTTTAATGGGTGTGAAGGAGGAGATGAGCCGGCCACCTGCAGCTGTGACCGAGGTCCCTTGTTCTTCTAGCCCCGTTTGCGGGAAGGGAATCAAAAGAAGGGCCAAAAGCGTGGCCTCTCAAGCTGAACGCCGTCGTCGCTAAGACATGAGGCACCCATGTTTTTCATGGCCCAACAGGCGTTATGTTGGTGTCATGTTTTTTTTTAATTTAATCGAAACCAAGAGGGTTTGTTACATTCTAATTTTTGAACCAAGATTGTCCTTTTTTTGTTAGGTTAGTGTAGGGACCCATCTGAAGTGAGGTCACCTTGAAGTGGTAGATGGGCTCACACACAAATGACCACAGGTGTGTGCCAAGAACCTCACGAAACACTTACTTTCTAGCTTTTCAAGCGTCCAAATTACAAATAAAAACATGTTAATACATTTCAACTATTGGTAAGGCTGTATAATTTTGGCCTAATATTGCTTTTCCACAGTTATGGTGCCACTGAAAACGTTGTGGCATTTCAAAGTCAGTGGCATGGCAAGCAGCCAAACTACAAACCTCCCGAAGTGTGTCTTTATGGTTACAGTCAGTAACGGTAAGTCTTCGATTGATGTTCCATAGTGTTGACATTGCTTGTTAAGTACAGCTGTGCTTTCAGTATGCCAATGTAATGCAAGCAGACATGTCGGAGAATGTCAAACGTCGAACTGGGCCTGTTAAGGCCGTGTTTACACGGCTTATTCACTCGGGAATTGAGAGGGAGATTTGAGCCGTCCTGCTGCGCCAATCCGCCGCGCAGTATGGGTACAATCCGTGGCAAAATAAGCCCTGTGAACAGACCCTGACCCGCATTTCACTTACTGAAAAGTAACTACCCTGAGACCACTCCCTGGCACAGTCAGGCCTCAGGGTGCACCAGAGTTGTTGACAAAAATTAACTTGCGGTTTTTGTCATCCTTTAAAAAGTTAGGCAAAAGTATGGCCCTCGCACAACATGTTATTCACCCCTGCAATTTGGAAATTGAACCATTGGGGGTTGGTGTGCAATGATTTAGACGGAACCCCGGCCTGACCTCAAACACCCCAGCAATGTTAATGTTTCTGGGATTTCAAAAAGCATGCCAGTCCACACAGGGCCCTGTTAAAATGTGTGAAAACCTCAGTTAGAAACCCAAAAGGTTCATAATTTGGGGTATAGTATGACAAATCTTTCACATAGTTTGAAGATTCAGTTTGGGACCATGGTCAATGGATAAGAAGGGACTGCAGTGGGATGGAGTAGTCAACCTGGTAGCCTTTAATGGCTACTAAACTCCATTAGTGAAGCCTCCATTTTGTTTTTGTCTAACTGAAACCCATTGCGGATGAGCCTCCTTCGTTTCTTTCCCTAAGTGCCCACGGTTTATTTGCAGGGCTAAATGATGCACCACAACTACGCCGTGTAGATGGATGGAGGACCGGGAGCTGTTGTGGGAGCGGTGGGCCGGCAAATTGCCAGCCCGTAGACATCCAGTACAAGCGGTGCATATACATTCACACGTCACTTTTCTCCCCCTGCAGGGGCTTCGTCCAACAGGGAGAGACTAATTAATCCATTGTTCTGTATGAGAACTGTGGATTACGGTAAGGACTGGGACATATTACCTGACAAATTTGCGCATGGCGGCGCATCATTAGGGAAAACTTAAGCCATGTGACCAGGGCCTGAGATTCCCACCCTCTGTTCGGCTGTGACTTACTGAAGCAATGGACCAAATCAGTGTGGTTTTGGTCAAGTTTGGAAAATTAAGGGGGCCGGGTACCATGGAATTTGATTGTGTTACCTAACCCCTCCCACAGCTGCTACCAGCTACAGTACCAGTTTAACACACTGTGCCTGAGAGACAATTATGAGCACAACTTTGCAGATGGGCTTTCGGGTCTTTAGTTGTGCGAGCAGCGAATGTAATGGGGGTAGCATGTCACGGTCTATAAGGTTGTTGGCCAGGTCTCAATGCCGACTCCAGATACATGACGCTTAATAAAGAACCAAGACCTGGCAGATGTCATGTGGTTGTTGGTAGGCCAACCGCACGTTCTAGGCTACGTACAGCTATGTTATCACTTCTTCATTTACGGCCTGTTTGCCCAGTGGAGTTCGGCGTATGTGTTTATGTTGGGCTCTCTACTGTGGACAGACATATGTGTGTGACTGAAGGCACCAGACCGTCCACTGACTAAAAATCCACACACTCTTGACTGTCTGGAGTGAGGCCTCTGGAGATACTTCCCAGTCCCGCACATACCTTTGGATGTAATTTAAGCTCCTTCCTTGCAGTCTCTGTCCCCACAAAACTAACCTTGCCCGTTTCGGTTTCCTGAACATTTCCTCACCTCACGTGTAAAGCTCCGCCCCCTTTACTTTGCACAATTTGTCGGCCCCTGCACAGCGTGTATGGATGGCCCTGGTAAGATTTGGAGGCACTATCGCATCAATGGTTTACTCCACTGCCGGGTCGGACAGCACCTTGAATGATGAATGTGGAGTTTTCCTAATTTCACAGCGTAATGCGTGGCCCGAAATACACGCCCTTCTCCTACTTCCATTTATGTTGTTGGCCCCAGGTCTGTAGAGGGGAATGTCTTTCCGTTGGGCGTCGCATATTACACCTCCACCAACACCCAAACCTAGGTATTTGTGTGGAGATGTGTCCAAACAATACAGTAAAAGGGACTTTGGGAAGGTTGTCCCCACAAGGCTGACAACACACCAGATGTAAAACATGTGCACTGTAGTTAGAATGGTTGGTTTCTTTCTGTGAACAATTCCCTTAAAATGGCTCTTGTTTTCCGTCATTTTGTATTGACACCAAAAATCCACTCTAATGGATGTCACCCTGTCATACGTTGACGAGTCATTCATGTTAAGGCTGGCTCAACCTATCTGTCGGCTCCAATTTCTTCCAACCTTTGCGGGCTTCAACTGCAGGGGTTTAACTGAGCACTAGCTGGGTTGCTATGGCAGCGGATTCGGGAAGAGTTTAGCCGGCATAATGCGCGTGGTGTCCTTGCATTAGCACCTCAAAGATTGGAGCGGCAGAAAAGTATTCTCAACACTAATCAATTACCCCTGTGGAATACGTTTTGCAAGTGCAAGTTTAACATACTTCATGTACTGCCACTACCATCTTTTTCTCTGGGTTTCATAATGGCGGGATGCATAGCTTTCTCATATCCAGTAATGGAAATCACGTGAAAAATATCTCCATGATTTTGCAGGTGAGCACAAACCCCTACCAAGGCAACCACAGTATGCGCCAAAAACCGGAGGCGCCAGAATGACAGCTCCTTTTAACATACAGTAGCTATGTCGCATAGCCCAGCATGCACGCCAGGCAACGTTTTGGCGCAGACGTGTTGAGCAGCTAAGTTTTTGGCGCAATACAGTAACGTACCGCGCCATCTATTTCACGAGCCAAAACCTGTGAAGCAGAATGCATAATGAGGGTGGAAACTGAGTTAAAGACAACTATAGAGCAAAAGTCTTAGTCGCTTGCCAGGGCAAAACTGTCGTTGCTCGTAGCTGTAGCCATTTGTTCCACGGCACTTTTTGGCGCACCAGTGTTCAGTGCGCCAGAACTGGCGCCGCGCATGTCGCATCGTTGCCGTGGCGACAAAAGTGAGAGAAGGCGCCGGGAGCACTAACAGGCCACATAGACTCCCTGGAAGTCGAGTATAGAGGTAAGAATGCAATATAGGCTTAGATAAAAATTAGGGTGCAGCTTTGCAAATCCCCAAAAGTCCACTCAGGGGTTGGTAATGTGTACTTTACACTCCATGTCAGACATGCTTTTTGGATCCATTTTGGGGACTTCTATGTGGTTCCCCAAAATGGATTAAAGGTATTAGCATTCACATGGTCGCTGCTCAGTATGTGTACAACAGAATGGCGTTATAGGGATGGATCTCCGCAGCGTGTTTTCAACGCTCCACTCCCCTCTGTCTGTTAAAGAATGGACCAGCAAATCTTTGAAATAGGGACGGTAGCTGCGCTTTGCAAACCAAAAGCAGAGAGATGACATCTGAACGCCTCAGCGTCTTAGGCATATACGGCATAGTTCCAAACGTTAGAACGGGGTAAAGCAGCCGATTACAGAGGGCGCTGCGCTCAGCTCTCAAAGTGAAACATTGCCATGGACAGGCCCATCTTGTGTTGGGGCCACACCCCTTTGTATAGCCACACCCACAACACCGAAGTGCCGAACGACTTTGGAATAAACCCAAGTAGATGCCCCCCTGGCATGTTAAGCCCCCCTTTGAAGCCCAGGACAGCACCCCGTTGTAGGAGCCGGGTAGAGGCCCCCTTTGTGGTAGCAAGGTAGCGGGCCCCTTTGGAGTAGTCAGGTAGCGGAGCCCTTAGTAGTGTCGAGGCGTTGCCCCATTTCAAGTAGGCAGTGGTAATCCCATTTGTAAGACCCCGTTGTTGCACCATTGGGAGTAGACAGGTGTTTCCCCCTCTGTAGTAGACAGGTCTTGACCCCTCCGTAGTAGACAGGTGTTGCCCCCTTTGTATCAGCGACGTGTAGCCCCCACACAAGTATTCAATTTTTGGCCCCTCTGAAGTAGCCCGTGGTTGCCCCCCTTCTTGTTGTGTTTTAGATCCCCTCTATAGTAAGACAAATCAAATGTTAAAAGCCACTTACCTTGCCCGGCTCGCAGCAGCGCGTCCAGCTACGGACATATCCCGGACGACCAACCCAGCGGCGCTGGGGGAGTGAGTGCAGCCGCACGTCATATCCCCGGTGACATTGAGCTGTCTGTACAGCGCACACCGTCGCCGCACAAACAGGGGGAAAAGGGAGGAGGTGAACGATCACTCCTGTGTACTCGCTGCACAGTGAGACTTGTCGTGCGCCCGAATGGCCGCTGCCGCCACTTCCACTGCCTGTGTGACCGGCCAGGCTGCGGCAGAGTTGCGCGCATGCGCTACTCTGGCGCCGCTGTCAGTTAAATAACCCCCGCTGCGTGCTGGCGGCAGGAGGTTAGAATGCTCGGCCGGGGTGCCGGGGGGGAACCCCATTTGTGGGACCACTCCACCAAAAACGGCAGAGTTGGCATGTATAATATATGGCTGGGATTAGACCCTTCAAAATTGAGAGATCTGGCACAATGGCCAACATGTCGAGCCCTAAAACGGATCCCACCAGCGCTTGTTCACACAGAGTCTCAACTCCGTCAGAACAAGCACAAAGGATTGTCTGCATGTCTTGTTTCTGCTTAGCTCTGATGTTTTATCATGTTTGAACTTTTGAATTGTTGGCAAGTTTATTGGCTTGCTGTACTGCAGGAATGTCTCCCTGATATCTTGACACGTTTAGTAGCGCCAAAAACAAGTGCATTGAACATACTGGTCGGGTTTGTTCAGTCTATGGAGCTGCTGCTACCTGTTATGTCACCAGAGCCCGAGTGACTGCTGTGGTCTGTTCCGAGAGCAACCAGTGCATGCTGCAATGAAGTAAAGCTAGGTCTTGAGATGAAGCGGTCAGTGCTGCCATTTGCTCTCCAGCAACATTACTGTGCTGGTGCTCCTGTGAGCAGTGCTGGCAGCCAAGCTGGAGAGGTTTTACCATTCGTGATTTGACTTAAGCACTGCTGCCATGATCTCTTGTCAAAGAGTTACGTTCTGGAGCTTGTTACACCGGTGTTGCTAGACAACCCAGTGTGCTGAAACGGTATTTCGAACCTGCAAACCAGTTTTGGAGCAACCCCCCCGGAAACCCCTTTTTAAAATGGGCAAAATCAGTTTAGTAGTAAATTTTAATATCCCCAAAATTTGCATCGTTACCCAAAAAAGTTTTGAAAATTGGGTTTTGGGGCTAGCCCACAACACAAAAAAATTGGGAATCCCCCACCACAAATTTTTGAAATATCCCCCCAACCCTTATCGAAAGGGCCCTTCTCTGACACCAAGTAGATAATTAGCCCAGAAGCAAACCAAGGGGGTTTGGAACATTGGGAAAGGTTTACGGGAACAATTTCCCCCAGGGGACGCAACATCAGTCAAAGCCCAGGGCCCCTTTTTAACCCCGTTTTTGGGGGGCATTACTGTCTGGTATCCCCCCTTTTTTTTGTCAAAGTTGCCCCCCCCCTTTTGAACCTGGTGGTGGAACCCTTGAAAACCAGCGTTGCCCCCTTCTTGCGTGTTTGTAGCACCCCGGACACCCCGGGTTTTTCTGCATTTTTTCTAGTGGGGTTATTGACCCATTCCCAGGTATTGGCCCCATGTAGCCATGTATTTGCCCACATGTAACCCCATTTGGGGCCCTCCTTGGGGCCCACTTTAACAGCCCATGACCCCAGTATTCCCCTTTGACTCTCTATTTCCCGGGTATTTTGCTCCCAAAAAATTTTTTCCAAAAATACAAATCTCTTCAAAGCATTCCCATACCTCTAGCCCCAAAATTTGGAGGGAAAATGGGGTAGGGGAAATTTGTTTTTGTTTAAATGTTTGGAAAATGTGGAAAATTTGTCGGGGCTAAAAGTTGCCTTACAAATGTTTGTGTTCCTTTAAAAGGGCACTTAAAGAAAATAATCTTGACGGGGCCCGGATGCAGGAAAATCGGGAAGGAAAGGTAAGACATTTTTAAAAAACAATTCCGGATCACTTTAGGGAAGTCCGACTCACAGATTAAAGGGTTCGGGTTTTTTGGGGTTTTGGGGTTTTGTTACCTTAAAAAAACCCCAATGGGGTTAGGGTTTGGGGGGGCGTTTTACAGTGTGATCTTCATGGGGTTGGATACATTTAAAAAACGTCCAACCCCCCGGGTATTCACGGGGTTTTGTTCCCCTATTTTGTTCAAACCCAAATTTTGGGTTCTCTGGAGTTCAAAATGAACTTGGGGGCCCCAAACACTTGAAAAACAATGTTTCTGGAACCCCCAAAATTTTTTGTAAAAGACGGATTCCCAAAAACAAAGGGGGGAAAATTGTTTACTCCTTAGCGCCGCCCAAAATTTCCCCCGAAATTTTCTGTCAAAAATTATTGCAGCCCAGAAGTCGGGTTTTTCGGAAAAGGGGTTTTAAAAATTTTTTTAAATTTAAACGAACTTTACCAAGAAAAAAAGGGGGCTTTTTTGCTTTCAGGGTGATTAACTTCCATTTCCAAAAAACCCAAATTAGAAAAATTGTGGGCTGTGGGAGTGGGGGCCCCCGACTGAAAATTGCTTTACGGGCAAAATGTGGCAATTGGTTGGTTAGGGCCAGAGACAGGGTAGTATTGGGGCCTCCACCCCCAAATGTTCCCCCCCTTTTCCCAAAACCTTTTGGGGAGTCACTTTTAAAATTTGTGAGTTTGGGAAGGGAAAAAAAAAAAACCTTTTGGTGTGTGAAATGTGGTCGGGCTGTATGTGGGGGAAAAGGAAGGGGGCCCAAAACAGGGGTCCCGGGAAAAAGGGGGTTTTCGCCACAGTCCCTTCCTATTTAGCGGAGGAAAATGAAAGGGGGCCCAAAGGGGAAAAGGCACTTCATTTTGGGAAAAAAGTCCGAACGGGTAAAAAATAAATGTTGGGCCCCATGGGCAGGGTAATCCCTGAAAATTTGGGGGAGTCCATGTGCCCATATAGTGGCGAGGTTTACCCCAGACCGGAAAGAAAAATTTCTCGGGGCTCCAAAACATGAGGCATCCAGCCCCTTGCATTCTGTCAACTTGGTTATTTTGTGACGACGTGGTTTTTAAATGTCTGTGTGTGTTGGGGGACACTATCACAGGGGCCCAAAAACCCAAATGGTGTCTCTTCTTTTTTACCCTGCACCGTTGTATTTCCTGTTGGGGGGAACCCGGCCCCGTAAAATAAAGAAGGGGGAAAAATTCTCCACTCGGGAACTGGCCACATCGAAAAGTGTGCTGCAGGAGGCGGAGGTACGATCAGCTTCCAAGGGGGCAAATAAAATTTTTGCGGAAATCAGCGATTTGGAGGAGTTTGGCTAGCCCCGGGTTGTGGGCCCTTACGGATCTGCCCAACCCACGTAGATCCAGAAAGGGGTACCCCGGGGAATTTAAAAAAAATAAAGGGGACCCGGAGGGGCGGGCGGGTTTCTACCCCCAACGGCGGTGGGACGGTAAGGAGGCCCTTTGAGTGTTTTCCCCAAATATGGCTAAATTAAATTTTCTAGGAAAAGGTTTGGGACAAAAAAAATTTAAAAAATTGCATTAACTGAAAACTACCTGTGGGAATAAAGGTTAGGATTCCCCAAATTTGTGTTTGTGCCCAACACCGGGAAAGTTTGGGGGCCTTTTCCCAAAAAAGTCTGAAGGGTATTGTTACGGATTCCATGAAGGATAGTTTTTCCCGCTGGCAAACCCCCCTTTGTGAAAAAAAGGGATTGGACCCAAAATTTTCTTTAGCAGCATTAAAACTGTCAGAACCCCAAATTGCCCCCTAAAAGTTGTCAAAGGGTCCATGCCTATTGAATGGTTGTTTTTGGGAAACATTTGAAAACTTCGGAAAACAAAATTTGCGCTTGGCCCCTTCTTTTTTTTGGATGGGGGAAAACTTAACCCCACCGGCCACTTTATTGGGTACCCCTGTCCAAGGCTCGTTAACACTTAATTTCTAATAAGCCAATCACATGGCGGAACTCAGTGAAATTTAGGAAATGTAGACAGGGGTAAAGACAATCTCCTGCAGTTAAACCGAGCACCCAGTAGGGGGAAAGGGAAAGGGGGTTTGATTGCCTTTGAACTTTGGCAGGGTTTGGGTTGGTGCCAGAAGGGGGTTTCGGAGTTTTTCAGAAAATGTGTTTCTCTGGGTTTTTTCCCGCAAAAACCCATTTCTGGGTTTTTAAGGAAGGGTCCGAAAAAGAAAAACGCCCCATTTGAGGGGCCCAGCCCTTGTGGGGGGAAAAATGCCTTGTTGATCCCAAGGGGGTTAAAAGGGGAAAAGGGGCCCAAAAATGGTTCGGGCTGATAGAAAAAAAACCCGTGATCAAATAGCCACCCTTTTCAACCAAGGTAGGAAAAAGGGAAAAAATCTCTTTGAGGCAGATGGGTTTCAGCAGCAGAAAAAAAAACACCGGGTCCCAAACCCCCTTTAAGCTAAGAACGGGAAAAATGGGGGCCCCAATTTCCCCAAGTCTTTTAAAAATTGGACGTAAAAATTTTTGGAAAACTTTTTCCCTGGTTGGGAGTCTCGATTTCGCGGGCGACTTTGGAGGGTTTGGGTCGGAATTTGGCTTTCAACAACATAAAAGGGCAGGGACCCACCCCTCCCTTTTGTACCCAACGGTTCAGGGGGGTTTGGTGGTGGTGTCTTTGGGGGGTGGGGAATTTTTTTCCTTGGCATTTCTTTGGGCCCTTGGTCCAATTGGGCATCTTTTGAAACCCACCTTGTTAAAATCTATGCCACGAAGAATTGAGGCATTTTTCCTGAAGGAAAAAGGGGGTCCCCCCCGGGAAATACCCTTGGTGTATTTTAAAAAAGGGGCCTGGTGAGTGTATATTTCCATTTTGAAAGCAGGTGCAGCTGGGAAATGTTTGAAACCATGATTTAAAAACCCTTCACTATGGGGCGTAACTCTTTATTGGAAGTAAGGGGGTAGTTTGGACCTTGTGTTTTCACACAGGGAAACATTTTAAAGCTAAAAAAGCATGCCCCCTTTCCCGCCAAAGTTTCTTAAATGATAGTGAAACAAATTTACTAAAGTGCAAAAAATACACATTTTGTTTAAATGCGAGGGGGGAAACAAACGTTTTGCCTTGGGTTCCAAAAGCAGCAGGACATTGTCATAATTCCCCCAAATGGGGAGCTTGAAGCCTGGGGGTTCTGCAATGTTTCTTTTTTTTTGTTGGGGGAACATTTTTCCCCCGATTCTTGTAGCAGCCAAGAAGAGCAGTTTTGAAAAAAAAGATGTGGGGAGCCCCGTTTCTTTGGGGCCTTTTGAAAAGCCCCCCCACTACCCCCGCTGGCCAACCCCAGTTGTTTGGGGCCCGCCCGCAGCGGATTGGGTGTATGGCGACCGACATTTGCTGTGCCCAAGTAAAAAAATTTTTGCTGAAAGGCAAACAATTAACAAGTGTTTCTTAGATGTGTCTATCCTTTTTTTGGTTTTTGGAAAAACAAAGGGAAAAAGTCTTACCCCGCCCGCAAGACATAAGAGCCAAAGGGTTTTTAACAAAAACCCCCGGGGGAGTTTTGGGGGGGCAGGTGTCCTTGAGTCAGGGCCCCTTTTAAACCCAGGTTTTCGGGGTCACCAAAAAAATTAAATGAGTTTTTTGGCCCCCCAAAAACTTAAAATTTGTAAATTTTCATTTTTTTAGGTTTATATTTAAATTTTAAAAAAATGTTTAGAAAAATTTTCATTGTGTATGTCTTTCTCTGTTCAAAGTACTAAGCCCGGTACTTAGTTAAAATTGTTTTAAAGTAAGAATAAGGCGAAGCTGAATCCGTTTTTTGGAAATTTTTTGGGATTGTGAAAAGCCTGATTTTTCCCAAAGAAGAGGCAACCCCCCCAAGGGTTTTAAAGGGTCCCGGCCATTTGCTTTTTGAAAAGGGTTTTCTCCCTTTTGGAAATTTACTAAGCCCCTATATTTCACTATTGCCCGGATTTTGCCCAATTTAAAGGGGCAATGTTTAAAAAGTTGGATGAGTTGTAGTCGAGAAAATTGGGGCAACTGTTTTTAAAGTGTTTGAGTAAGTCAAAATGCAAACGTACCCTAGAAAGAGAGTTCAACGTGTCCCTTTTACAAACAATAAGGAGTTCCTTTGCCCCTTTTGGTATTTACGGGTTTTTCAAGGAGAAAAAACAGGCTGCCCCCTTTTTCCCAAAAACTAGTCCCTTTTGGGGAAATTACGCAGAGCAAAATTTTCCCAAAAATTGACCCTGAAGTAGGGAACACCCCCCTTATTTTTGCACCCCGAGTGAATTGGGTGGAAAATACATTTTTCCAAATCTTCGTTAGCGTTAGGGGCCCGCAGTAAATTTAAAAGGGGCCTTTGGGGGTGTTTGTCATCCGCGTTTTCTTTACCGGGCAAGGGTTTAAAAGTTTTGGCTAGTGGGTTTGGGGCTCACGTGCAACCGAAAAAGATGTGGGGTAAGCAGTTTCCTGGTCAAAGGGGGGAATAATGTTCAAAATCATGTGGATTTTTGGCCATTGATATTTCAGCCCAAATTTCCCTATCGGGGCTTGGATTATAGCCTTCCTTTTGGCCCCCCTTTGACTTTTTTGGGGACCCTGCAACACCCCCGCATCTACTTTTGCGATTGTAGTGCGAAAAAAGGGGGGCCCCCTTTATGCGAGCTCCCCCAAAAACTTCGGACCCCATTTTTACTTTCCCAAACAAATCTTTGCAGTCCCGGGTTTTCACGCCCCTTTATGTAGGCGTGTGCCCCGCTCGACCCATAGTCACGCCCCCCTAAACAAAAATCTAGATCTGAAAATTTGCCAGCAAGCAAGTGGGTTGTTTTTTTCCCAAAGCAGGTACCTTTTCAACTACTGCCCCTTGTGTGTCACCCCTTTTCAATTCGATAGGTTTAAAAGGCCTTGGGGGTAATTTTCCCGAGTTGGAAATTTAAGGTTTTTTTGTGTACTGTACATTAAGTTAGCCCTTTACCCCAAACCCAAATTTACGTTTTGGCCGAGCTTCCCGCCTGACCCTTTAGTAAAGGCCGTCATTTCCAAACATTTGGTTTCCATGCCGCCCAAAAGGGGTGCCCCCGCAAACATGTCACAAACAAGCGCTAACTTTTTCGCACCCCTGAATTTTTGCAAACGTTGTTTTCGCCAATGTCGTTGCAAGCCGGACCGCTTTTGGGAAAACACACCTTTGGCTTTTTTCCTTTGGGGCCCTTTATTGTCGTTGTCCCCCAGGGGTCCTCAACCACTGAAAAGGCCTCCCCTTTTTTTCTGCCCAAACGACTTAAAGCTGCTCCAAAACAAAACCCTTTCAAAAAATTGCAATATTCCAAAAAGCCAAAAAACCCGGTCTCTCCCTTCCCTTTGTTTGGGCTTTAAAGTAAAAGAAAACCCTTTAGAGGCATTTTTGAACCCCATCTTTGAAATGTCCATTCTTTTTGGGTTTTTATGGCTTTTTTGGGCCCTTTTTGTGCCCGGCCTCAAAGTTTTTCAGGGATCCCCTTTTTAATCCCCTGTCAACTCTAATGTTTTTTTTGTTTCTTTTTAAACCATTTCCCGCAAGCGTAAGGCAGATTAAAAATGCGAAAGGCCATTATTTGAGTAAAAAATATGACGTTGTTAAGGGGATTGGGCCCTTTTTACGGAGCCCTGTGTTAACACAAGGAAAACAGGGTTTTTTGTGGGCAGTAGGTTTGTTTTTCCCAGCCCCGGGGGGGCCTTTTGGGGAGCCAGCTTTTTTGTAAACTTGACGGAAAATTTAAGCATTTTAAGGCCATTTCACATGGCAAAAAAATGGGGCATAATTCAGTCCGGGGTTTACGGCCCCCAAAAGGGCACTAAATTCCCCGGGGTGAATTTTTCCCGGGGCATTAAGCTTCCCTCAACAGTTATCCTTTTCAACTAGGTTTTCAAATTTCCTCTCCCGGTCGCGAATACGCCTTTGGGGGGAGATTTAAATGAATGTGAATTACCTGCGGCCCTATATGCGCCTCTAGTAAAAAATAGTCTCTGGGCCGGCGAGGTGCCCGCCCCCGTCCCTCCCCCGCCCGCCCCCCCGGCACCAGGCAAAAATTGCATGGCGTTAATTTCGTCCAGCAGTAAAACCGGGTGAACATAGCCTAACTCTGGTAATACCAGTTTTCAAAAGGGGAACAAAAGTTCCATCTTTCCCCCCCCCCGCTTGCCCAAACTTTGCAGGAAGGAAAGAGGGAAGGGGGAAAGAAATTTTTACCCTGTAGCGAAGTCTGTAATGGCAGGGTTTTGTTTCCGTGAGTGTCAGGCCCCCCCACCGCTGCAAAGGCTTACGGCGCAATTGCGTTTTTGAAATCATTTCCCCCTGTTAAGTCAACAAAAAAGCGGGGGGAAACATTTCCTTTTTTGCCAAAAAGACCCAAATTAAAAAACCAAAGTTAACTAGTGGGAGAGGCAAAAAAAATTTCAGACCTACAAAGGTTCACTCCTGTCAAAATTTGGGAAAAAAATTGCGCATTTCAAAATTGGCTTTTGAAAAAAACAAGTCGACGGTGGCGCCTTGGACTGTTTAGGCTGGGTTCACACGGCTTATTCCGGGCGGATTTGTGAGGCAATTTCCCGGGTCACAAATTCCCCCCGTGAATAAAAGGGGGGGACCGGGGTGGTGCCGGAGCGGGCGGGGGCGCCGCCCCTTCCCGGCCCCATTTTAAAATTGCATTATCCACGCCCGTATTGCCCCCTGGATAATGTGAATGTCACTTTTCCCCGCCCGGCGGATTCGCCGACGGAGAGGAGCGACGGAATCCAAACTGTTCTTTTTTAGAGCAGTGGATTACCGTAAGACTCCGACGGTTTGGGGGTATGCAGCGCAAATCCGACGCGCGTACGGCCCAATCCGCGGACAAATAAGCCGTGTAACAGGCCTTAACGTCGCCTTATTGAATGTGGGGCAGTATCTTTAGCAAAACATGCCCAAAAAAAATGAAGCGAGCGCGACAAATTTTGGGCCTAGAATCTGATTGGCCAAAAGTGGGCGGCTCCAGTCTTTTCGGCCCCAAATTTACGGGGCCCCGTGAAAATCCGACAGTGTGTTGTGCGCAAAGAATGCCCGTACGACGTTCAGACTCGGGGGGCCCCGGCGATTTAGTAAAAACTCGTCGCGCAAATTCTACTGCGCCCAATATCTTACTTCCCCTAGAGGGTATTGCATGTGCTGTTCTGTGTCTATGGTCTTCAGAACGCCAGATCTTTCTCAAAAGCGATTCTCCAGTTTTTTCCCCCTAGGACGTATGATGCCTGTAATTTCTACCCAGATGCAGAACCTTACATTTATCCCATTGAACCCCATTTCCCAAGGGATCCCCAAGTACTCGTGTGTCCAGGTCGCTTGCAATTTATGAGCATCTTCCTTGATTTGCACTACCCTGCATGCTTGTTGTCATTGCAAAAATCGAAACAGTGCTATTATCTCTTCCACAATATCGTTTAAAAATACATTAAAAAAAGAGGCACAAACTGAGACTGCGGCCACCACACAACCGGGGGGCCATCAGATAGGAGTCTTTTCCACCACCTTGAGTACGATCCGATACCCGCTTTTAATCCCTTTTCTGTGAAGAAAATCCCGGGGCGTTTGAATAACGCTTTTCAGATGTGTTTTAACATCGCTTTTCAAATGTGTCTTGGGTCCCTTCAAAGCATTTAAAAATTAGCAGTGACTTTTTCTATGTGGGAAAGACAAACACGCAGCGGCGTTCCCCGGAGTTGGCCCGGGTCTGTAATTTCAGATGCATTAACAAATTTCATGTCATTTTTGTGATAAATCTGAAGTGGGAACCCACAGGCTTGAAGCAAAGACGCAGCGGCAATAAGTCATGTGAACGCCGCCGGTTTTTTTTATTTCATAAACTCACAGTATTTTTAGATACGACTATAGGGCTTTTAGAGGACCCAGGATGCATCAGAAAAGTATGTTCCCCAGAGAAATAACCCGGTTTGAGGCTGCAGCGCCCTTGTGTGGGAAAAAAAAGTAAAACATTTTAGGCAAAATTTATATCATTATTTAAAAATAAGCAGAAAATAATTTTTTCTTTTTTCCACTACAGCATGTCTGTAATACCATGAGAGGGGAGAAGCCTCTCTGGAACAAAAAGGGGCAGCGGAAACGAAAACTGAAGACACCCGGGGCCCCAGCCACCAAACAGGGGGGGAGAGTTGTCACCTGGCGG
>JAODAL010026469.1:0-56733 GCA_025379985.1 Phyllomedusa bahiana | reverse complement strand
CACCACTTCACATTCCTCTCTACACTCATAGATCAGCCCTCTCCTGTAACAGACCTAGGCAGGCACACACAGGGTGAACTCTGGCAGCAAACCCCCTCCCCCCCCTGTATAGAAGTTTACGGTAGCTGCCTGTGTGCTGATGGGAGGGGGGGAAGAGGGAGCAGAAGAGACAGACCAAGAAGCACGCCCCTCAGTTCAACTACCAGGCTCACTGACAGGCTGAAAGCTCGTAATGAGACAACTCCTTTAATGCCTGTGCTGGTCATTTGTACTGGCCACGGGCCAGTGCTGTAGGTGTATATCTAATTCTCGCATTGTACTTGTTCTAGCTGGGTGCTGGACAGAGGCCGGTGCTGTAGGCATTTATCTTTACCTCCAATCTCATTTGTTTTGGCTGGGTGCTGGTTTTGTGGCTATTACAGTAGGCACTCACCTGGTTCTCATCTCATTTATTTTAGCCGGGTGCTGGTTTGGGACCAGTGCTGTAGGCACTTATTCGGGCTTTTTCATTTCACCTGTTATAGCTGGTCTCCTGGCTGGAGGCTAGCACTGTAGGGAGTCTTTGGGCATTGTCCAACAATGTTTAAGTAGGCAATCTGACCCAATTAGTCTCCCACTTACCACACACTTCCCTTGACTCCAACCATTGCCTACGATAAGGTAATGGCCAAATATTTATCCCGTAACAGACGCACAAGGCAGTCAACAGTTGTCTCCTTCAGCTCCTACGCCTTGACAGCTACGTTCGCAGACTAAGTCGGCTAGTTCTAGTCAATCAAGAATGGCAACCAAAAACGATAGACCTCCACCCCAAACACAGAGCACATAATGCAGGGACAGATCAACCTGAACCAGAGTCACTTAATGCCACTTCAGTGGCTCAGGAGGTCTCATGTCTACTAATGCCCCTCCTAGACAAATGTTTTGAGGTGTTACATTCCTCAATAAATTCAGCTCTGTCGCTCACAAACACAAATACTCAGAAAATCGTAGAGCTGGAGAATAGGGTTTCCACATTTGAGATATTCACTTCAAACAAGGAGCAAGCCTTAACTCAGTCTAGGTATAGGTTATAAGACCTCAAAAACCGCAGTCGCCACAAGAAACTGAGGTTTTTGGGAATCCCAGAGTCGACTCAAAGAGATCTACTAACTGCTTATTTAATGGTAGAGGTACTCAAAGCTCTAAATATACCTGAAGCCCTGGATAGACCCAGACAGATAATGGCTAGGTACCTGATTTGGTCTGTGAAGGAGCAGATCTTGAGGGCATACAGACGACAAAATGATCTGCAGATAGACGGCCACAGAATTTATCTTTTTCAAGATTTCCCCACAAGCATAACCCAGAAGCGCAAACTTTTTACACCAGTGTGTAAATATTTGCATGACAATGTTATACGTTTTCAGTTTGTCTACCCAGCCAAGCTGAGGGTCCAGGTTGATGGGAGACAAATGGTGTTCAAGGATTCGATCTCGGCTAAACGCCACTTATAGATAAGGGAGGAACCCAAGAATGGTTAAACTTTACCAAGGGAGACATAGGGGTTTGCTTTATGGGCTGTAAATGGTTGAGGAGTTGGGAGGTGGCGAGCCCAGAGACAAATGTATTATATTTCAATTGTTTATGTTGATGGTTTGTTTTTTACAGCTGTACCTTCGGCTGATGTTTCTGCTATGTCTTCTTTGTCACTCAAGTTCACTATAGATCTGGTATTGAGGCAGAGCATTATACATGACACACGACAATCACCAATCCCCTCAGGATTACGAACCTTTTAATCTTCTCTTGCCGAATGTGTCCAGCCTGAATACTCTCGTAAAAAGGAAAAAAGTAGCCACACATATTAAAAGATTTGAGCCGGGACTTCCGGGGGCGGGACGCATGATGTCGGCCGCATTTTAGAGGAGCTCTGCTGCATTCCCGAACTAGTCCTCTACCATCGGAGACCTAATTGCTCTTCCTGCTAAATAAACTACCCTGCAAGATTAAACAGCTCGGGACACACCTAGCGAGACCTCTTCTGCCAGCCCTGGTGGTCCGGAGGCAAAGCACCGCCTCACCTCCGCAGTGAGTAACGGGAGGCCGACAGCCACAACCCGTGGCCCAAGAACCCGTGCTGACGGGCGCCGGATCCAAAATGCAGAGCCGTGAAGGAGCCAAACCCCTCTGCTGGACCCCGCACTAGCAGCAGCTGCAACCCACCTGCGACCCGCAGTGCCGACTGACGACTCTGAGGATGCATGAGACTGGTCCCTGGGTGTCCAGGGATGACTGCCGCTCGCTCGAGCAGAATGGCGCATCACCACCACAGGCCACGCAATCTGGTGCCCGGAACCTGTCGGCAGGAGCGGAGTCCGCGGAACAACCAACTAGCACGGTGCGCGACTCCCGTGATTCCGGCAGCGGAGGAGATCGGGGACGCAGCCCCGGCTTGCGGCTCCCCTACAGCAACAACGCAGTACGACTGGGCCTAGCGGACTGACCCACCATCACAGGAGGTGAGAGCGCTCCACGGGGGGAGTTGCAAATAGACCTGGGCACGGCAGAAAGCTACCCAAAAACCCCTCTGCTCACTGCACACTTTTGGCGGGAACGCCACCCGCCATTTCCACTAACGGCCTCAACTAATACAGCGCTAGAGGCAGGAAAGCCTGCCATTTTGCCTTCCCCTAGATCACAGGAGAGACTGCCGGGGGTACTAAGCTCAGCATCCCAAGATAAGAGCTGGAATATAATCACTTAGCAAACTGCCTTTCATCCCCCATACTGTAACGGCTCTATACCCTCGCATCGGAGCGCAGATGTTACTGATACTCTGGCCTTGACATATCATCAGAACACACCAGAGTAATCTACATCAAGGAACATCTTTTGCTCTAAACTGCATAATAAACACAAACTTCACATCTAACCTCACCAACGCAGTCATTAGAGCCTAGATAAAGCTTCTTTTGCATTTTAGTGCATCCAGCTCAATCAGAAGAACAACACCGTCACCTGCTGGTTTATAAGCCAACTTCACTATCCCTAAACCTCCACTGCAGAGATCATATATCAAAGCAAGCCTTATCTACTCGTTTTGAAAAGCAGGACCTTTACTACCCATTCTCAGCAAGCTACTTATAATCGGAAATTAAACAAGCGATTAAACAAGCAACTTATAAGAAGTTTTGCATTGGGCGACACGTCCTCGACTTAACCCCTCGCAACCAGAGCCTGGTCAGATTGGACCCCGCCTTAATTTACTCACCATTGGCTTCTACCACCACTCGGACCCCACTCATATCCACTCGCTCTTCTCGTTATCCAAGCATATTTCTGACCCAGGTCGCCTGAATCCTGGCTGGCATCTATCAGGCTACTACAGGGGTAAAAGAAACCCAGACCTCATTAGTTGATACCTCTGACACTGACCATCTGCTTGGCACCAACATCTGCCTGACTCTCAGTTGTCACCTCATGGTCACAAACCATTCTTCAAAACTACACGCATCTATCCAGCGCTTGAGAGATCCCTAGAGAGATTCATCAACTACTACCACTACATCGCCAACAATCGCCAAGTATAGTGTAACCAGGTGCAATTGCAACGTGGATAACTCATTCTCCTGCATAATCCATCTTATCTGCAGTGTAGAGATGACTTTACTACATATACAACTGTCATTCGACTACTGAGGATGGCACAGCTCCGCTAGAATCCTTCTGAAACCTCATCTCTTGGGGGAAAAACTACTATGTAACCTTGGGTCCTTCCAAAGGTTATCCACCCACGATTAGTAGCAGATCCATTACGCCTTGGTGGCTATGAAAAAATTTCTTGCATCAGGTGCTCCTACCGGCCAGAAAAATCAACAATCAAACAACACTCCATCCTCCCATAGTAGGACACCCTCCTCCATCAATCTACGCTCTAGATCCAAAGGACTTCTGATCTCACAGGAGAAGGATCCCGCCTCCCCGCGAACACCAAGCATGGCTACACAGCCAGAGAATGACATCACAATGGATCAATGGCCGTCGCCCTTCAGCCCTGTCAACCCTAGATCATCAGCACGCAGCTTCTATAGAACAAGCCGTCTCTGATCTTCTAATGCCTCTAATAGACAAAAGGCTGGCCTTGTTTCAAACCTCAGTAAACTCCGCTTTAGCACAAATAACCAACAACTCCCAAAGAATAAGCAAACTAGAAACGAGAGCGGCAGCCTGTGAATCCGACCAACTGCAGCTACAACAAGATTCCAAACACCATGACCAACAAATCAGATTGCTACAAGAGAAAATAGACGAATTAGAAAATAGAAACCGTAGGAGCAACCTTCGCTTTATTGGAATCCCAGAAATCAAGGGGAGAGCCTTGAACACTTTGTCACCCAAGATATCCCGGCTGCTTTGGGTCTTAAGTTGCCCCAGGTACTGCCGCTAACAGAGAGGGTCCATCGCATGGGCGCTATACCTACAGGCAACAACCCACGTTAATGCCCAACCATCGCGAAACTTTTACACTTTGTTATGAAAGAACAGATCTTACGGGCCTACCGTCAAAAACAAACACTCCAAGTCAAGGGTCACAAAATCCTTATTTTTCAGGATTTTTCTGCAACAGTCACCGCAAAGCGGAGATTATTTCCGGCAATCTGCAAATACCTACTTGTAAATAAGATTAGGTTCCAAATATTGTATCCAGCCAAGCTAAAGGTGACTATTGAGGGACATATGCCTCCGTCGGAACCACCAAGAACAGGATGGATGACCGATCTCGCTCATACATCCCACAAGAGTCCATCTCACAGCGTATTCTGATTTAGGAATGCTTCAGTGCTTTTCTGTTTTGCAATTAAGATGTTTCACTGTCTTTTTCATGTTGTAAAGATAGTAGAATTGTTTCAGTATGTCTCCCCCCCCCCCACCCCCGCTCGGGGGACACGTGGCCCACCCCCCCGCTCAATTGCCTTTGGCCTCCCTCGCTGGGACAGGATCCCCGGGGAAAATCTTAGGGAAAAATTTCTTTCTCCCAAACAGGACCCCGGAAAGTGGGGAGGATGTTTAACCCCCAAAACACTGCCCACCCCTGAAACCTTCACCCCAAGAACAATGCACATACTCTCCTGGAACGTCGCAGGCCTAAATGATCCGATAAAGTGTAAAAGAGTAACCACACGCCTGAAAAGACTCCGCCCAGACATAGCATTCTTACAAGAGACCCACTGGCGGGAAGGGGAGGGAAATACATTACGTGCCCCCTGGATACCCGGTGCATACAGCAAACAATTCTGCCAAAACAAGAGGGGTTGCCATCCTCCTTAACACCTCCCTAAAATTCCAGATACTCGAAGAGAATGCAGATCCAGAGGGTAGGTTCCTGTACTTATCGATTGGAATCAATTCCACCAAATATAGCCTCTTGAATATTTATGCACCAAATACCCCCAACACAGGTTATTTTAAACCCTCCAGTTCCTTTTATCGACCCTGCCTTTCTTATTATTGCGGGGATTTCAATGCCGTGCTCTCCCCGGGCTTGGAAGGTCAACCCCCTCCCCCTGATACCCCAAGCCCAGAGTATCCCCCCCCTCATGCACACCTAAACCTTGTGCCCCTCGGGGATCCACACAGTCAGGGGGGGGATTACCCCCTATCCTTGGTCCACCGCACCACTCGCGCATAGATTTTTTTTGGTCTCGACCTCTGATGGGTCAATAAAAAGTTAAAAAATTGAGGAAAACAAAATTCGGGCCACGCGCCCGGTTTGTTTACGCCTTTCATTGCCCCCGAGATTTTCATCAGAAAAGTAGGTTTCCCTCTATCTAGAATTAGATTCCGTCATATCTTACAATGCATTGGGGTAACTTCCTGGACGACCACGGTGCTTCACAAGTGAACACACCTTTGCTGTGGCAGACTTCGAAGGCAGTCATGAGAGGCCACATCACCTACGTTGCGCTGCAACGCAAACGCCACAAACAGACGTACACCATACTCCACCGGGACCTACGACGCCAACCGAAATTTCTGACCACCCGGACGAGGGGACACCGACGCTTACTGGAGGCCAAAAAACCCTAATGCAAACCCTCAGCCAAAAGGCATCTGAACGCGAGAAAACCCTTCTTTAGGTGGGGGGAGGTCAGGAAGATTACTTGCTTGCCTAACCAAACCGCATACCACCAAAAAGTTCATAATCAATGTTCGACATCACTCCATGGGCCAAACTTTGACAAGTAGCAGAGATATAATGGAGACTTTTACCCTATATTATGAAAACCTGTATAAAGAACGCCCAAACGATTCCCCAGCGACGTGGGACCTCCTAAATGCGACACCATTTCCCAAATTGACACTTGAGCAACAAGAACAATCTGCTGGATTTATTAACACCAACTAGTGAGCCGCAGACTCTCGCTATCAGAGGAGGCCTCGCTAGGCTTGTCGTTCTTGGGTAACCCTGATTTTCAATCGGGCAAGCCCCACCCCATCTTCTGGCAGTGGTACTCTAATGGTCTCAGAGAGGTGGGCGACCTAGTGGATCCCCAAAGGAAAACATCCCTAACTTTCAACCAAGATTGCACTAAATTCAGCTTTATCGCGACTCATATCTTTCATTTTCTACTACTTCAGAGTTACACAATCAAGGTATTTCGACAATTCAGTGATCTCGAGTGGAACGGCTCTGTACTGGAAAAACTACTTGGCGCAAAGGGAACCTGGGGTCATGTCTCAAGTTTTTATAAACTCCTCAATTTATCACTCCAATACTCTTGGGGAGAGTGGCATGGTGCGGTGGAGGGAGGATCTACCACATATAGCGGTGGAGGAGATGCTGGGTGCCACATTAAGGGCGTCCAAATGCATCGCCAGTGCATCGCCAGTGTCTCTTATTGGGAGATGGCCCTAAAGATTCTACACTGGGGATATTTATATCCCAGCCGCAACGATCTCATGGGGGGCTGCACATCACCATCCTGCTTTAGGTGTGGGGAGAGCGCAGCAAACTTATATCACTGTTTTTGGGCTTGTCCAGTCAGTCAAGCATTCTGGAACCGCATCCAACAATTTCTGACCACACATACTGCCCTCTCCACACGTATAACCCCTGAATGGGCCCTCTTTGGTATACTACGAGATGCAGAACGACAAATCCCACGTAACACTAAACAACTGGTTCTCTGCACATCGGCAGCAGCGCGGAAAACTATTCTCCAAACTTGGATAGGCCCCAGCACTCCCTCACTACACATTTTCTTAGAAAAACTGACATACCTACTGCGCATGGATTGGGTGGAAGCCTCCCTTCAAAAAGAGAGTAGAGTGGAGAAATTCTAACATGGCAACCTGTAATTGATATACTCCCAAACCACATACAATTGCGTATTAGATCATGCTTCTCTTCCACGACCTGGTACCTTGGACAGGCGCTCGGAGGTGCTCCTGAATAAGATTCATAAAACTTTCCACCCCAACTTCACAAGGTAAATCCTATGTTTCAGCATAAGGGTGGAGGTGGCTCCATGTGTCTTCGGTTCTTTACCCCTACCCTTACCCCATACTCCACTCCTCCTATCTAGTGTGTGTGTTTGTTAATGGTTAGTCGATACTGAGCATAACGAAAATCTACATCATTTTCTATGCCTTCAGTTAAAAAGACTGTTCTTCAAGTTTCTAACCAGGTTCTCCAGAACTTTGAACACTATCCTTGGGCCTCAATAAAGGATGGATAATTCACGCTGGGAGCATCATGGCTTCTACTTAGGATCATCGCCTAAGGACTTATCTCCAGGGCTAGTACTGGTACCGTGACCTCAATGCTCATATCTGGGTTTTGTTTAGTTCTCGCCTTTCTATGGCTTATAGTACATGGATTCCACTTGTATTGTTTCAAATCATTACTTGATCTTCTCCACCTCTTATACATATCTTTGTTCTCCCCCCTTTCCCCTCCTCCCTAACCCTCCGTTGGGAAGGTTTATTTAAATCTGTAAAAAAGATTTGAGCCAGACAAAAAGTCTACCTGCAGGATACTCATTGGAAAAAAAGACCATTTCTACCCTGAGGGCACCCTGGTGACAGGTGTTACGCGGCTAACTATTCTACAAAGTCTAGGGGAGTGGCAATACTGTTCAGGAGGGGTTTCAACTACACAGTGGAGGAGGTCAGGAATGATGGAGGCAGGTATATCCTCTTGAGGCTCACAGTGATGGGCACTGCCTATACTTTGCTTAATATCTACGTCCCCAATTTAGATAATTCAAACTTTTTTGCCTCTCTCAAAGCTTCGTTTCTTGGGAGGAGAGATATAATCCTCATTGGGGGATGACTTTAATGACACATTGAGAGCTACCCTGGACAGAACAACTCAGAGTAACACCCAATCTGTAGTCACTAGAGACATTCTGCACATGATGGAAACAAACTCCCTGTATGATCCCTGGAGAGCGCTCAATGCGGATTCTAGGGAATACACCTATTACTCACCAGCACATGACAGTTATGCGAGACTAGATTACTATCATGGTCTCCGATCATGCTGCTATTATGATCTTTATACAGGGCCCTAGAATGGCGGCAGAGGCTAGATTTTGGAGATTCCCCGCCAATTTGGGTAACTTGAATGATTTTAAGTCATATCTTGTGACAGCCTGGGCTAACTTCTTGGATGACCATCTAGCCCACAGTGATGACTTTCTGTTGTTCTGGGTAACAGCGAAAGTAGTCTTGAGGAGTCATATCATCAATTATGTCTCACGTAAACACAAAGAGGACCAGAGCAAATTTTGGAAAATGCATTCTGCTCTGTTGCTTGCTCAGCAGGAACACGCTTCCCAGCCCTCGCCGACCACGGCATTAATGTACAGAGAATTTAAGGGCACCCTGGATGTTTTAGTCCAGACCCAAGCATGTTGGCTAGTGCATCTTGCTCAAAACAGATATTTCAGGGGTGCAAATAGATCACGTCAGCTGTTGGCCCAACTTATTCGGTCCACTAAGTCCCATAAGCCTATAGTTGCATTAAAAAACCCTGTTACCCAGAGGATTCACATAGATCCCACCGAGATGGCATTTTTTGTGATTTCTGAGAATTTGCACAGGGCGCCCCCCACAGACTTGAAGAGGATCACATCCCTGCCTGGGATAACAGAGGAGCAGAAGGAGTTTCTGGACAGCCCAATCCTAGAGGGGGAAGTCCGAATGGCTATCGTCTCATCAGCCACACAGAAAACTCCTGGGCCGGATGGCTTCGGCAAAGAGTTTTATAAGTCCTTAATATCTCACATAACTCCGACTCTAACCTCATTATATAATAAGAGATATCAAAATTACCAGCTAATGGATCTTTCGATTCAAAAACCATTCTCTTGCTGAAGACAGGGAAGGATCCTACACTTCCACAAAGTTATAGACCCATTAGGTTGCTCAACAGTGACTAAAAATTATTTACTAAAACAATTGCATCGCGCCTGAAATCCTTCCGTCCCTCTATTGTCCATCCTACTCATAGGGCCACATGTATCAAAACGGTCTATGTCTAAAATTCACTTGCTTGCCCATAGCAACCAATCAGAGCATCCCTTTCATTTCATATAGTGCTCTGTACAAATGCGGCGCTCTGATTGGTTGCTATGGGCAACAAAGTGAATTTTAGACCTAGACCGTTTTCATACATGTGGCCCATAGAGGTTTTATTAAGGGACAAAAGTCATCTAAGATCAGGACAGCAATAGCGGCAGTGTCAGAGGATCCTCCGGTATGGCAAGGCATAGACACAGCTTGGTCCCCTCTAGAAGTGGAGAGGGACCGAAGCTGCAGCATCAGGTACCGCAGCACCGACAGCCACCTTGCACTTGCACTCCATGTTATGAGATAACCCGGGAGAGCAGAGCTGAAACTAAGCCTTGTACTCATTGGCTGAGCCTCAGCCAATCCGCACTAGGCTTGCTTTTGTGTCTTTGCTTCCGTCCCCCTCCTCTCCTGTTCCTCAGTAGCAGCTGCCATACCAGAGGTCAGCTGCTTGGAAACTATTTCTGCTGCTGTGGGCCCCCAAAGAAGAAGAGAGCAGCACTGAAGGGTCTCCTGAAATTTTAAAGTTGGTAATTTGAATCGGGATGGGCGGAACTAATCATGGGGTGGGCGGAGCTAATTCTCAAGTGGGCAGAGCTTATACCTGGAGAGATACCTGTGAGTGGTGCATGCGGTGTGTGAGTGGTGCATGCGGGATGTGTGCGGTGTGTGAGTGGTGCATGCGGGATGTGTGCGGTGTGTGAGTGGTGCATGCGGGATGTGTGCGGTGTGTGAGTGGTGCATGCGGGATGTGTGCGGTGTGGGAGTGGTGTGTATGGGATGCGTGTGGTGTGTGAGTGGTGTATATGGTGTATGAGTGGTGTACGGGATGAATGCAGTGTGTAAGTGGTGTATATAGGATGTATACAGTGTGTGAGTGGTGTATATGGTGTGTACGGGATGCGTGCTGTGTGTGAGGGATGTGTGTGCAGGATGTATGCAGTGTGCGAGTCAGTGGTGTATGTGGAATGTGTGTGAGTGGTGTATGTGAAGTGTGCAGTGAGTGAGTGGGTGGTGTATGTGGGATATGTATGTAATGTGAGTGGTGTATGCATGATGTATACCGTGTGATAGTGTGTAAGGAGAAACGCTTCGGGACATCATTGGAATTTTTCCTCCATTGTTTATACCTGGGAAAATATACCATGGAGCCTTCCACAATTAAGTATTTTTGACTCACAGGTTAGTGTATTGTATGGTCACATAGTGGGGCTGTTTTGGATCAGCACGTAAACAGTACTGAATCACGATTGTCAACCGGTTTTCTAATTGGATGTATTAAAAGTGCATGCACAAGAAGAAGTCACACACTGAGCTTGCCAGTTCAGTAGAAAGACACTTCTAATTTATTTCAAGTAAACAGCAACTTTTATAACCTATTGTTCAGTGTTGGGTGTAAAGTACTAGGAGGGCCGAGTGCAGATCCCCACACAGAACACCTAGGTAAGCATACTTGTCAGTCCATGATTGGTTATGCTCTTATTTGGTTCACTCTGCAACCTGTAGTTCTCTTACATCATCTTGCGTGTAGTCTGAATGAAGGAGCCATCTTGTGGGTAAAATATACATTTCACATTGTACATTCCACAACAGGGCCGCATCTATTGGGACGATTACCCCGCTATCGGGCAGGGGGATTGCAGGGTGAGAAATAGATTTGTATATAGGAGAGGCGTATTTACAGCCCTATTTGGAGATTGTCCTAATCTTTTGGTGACCTAATTCTTGTAAAATATTGGTTCTTGTCATTTCTAGTCTCCCCTTTTTATTCCCTTTGTTTTTTTTAGAATTTGATGAATTAATGGTGTTTAATTACATAATTAAAGAGCCGTTCACACAACGTTACTTATTCATGTTTGAAGTATCCAGAAGGGTAGTATGAGGAAAAGTACCCTGATGTGGACCGCAACGTAGCCACTGTGGTCTCATCAAGGTTAATTGAACATAGTCCTATGTGGACTACACACTCAATTTGCCAGTTGTATATGCTTTTCTTGCGGGACTCGGTGTAGTCTACCAGGGAAAGCATATGCCGCCAGCAAATAGAGCAAACAGTCGATGTAGAACTAAGTTTTCTCAAATAACCTCTATGGGAATGCAGCAGGTACATTGTGGTACCTTTCCTCACAGTACCCGATGGATACCTTGAACATGAGCATGGAACGCCGTGTGAACAGCCTTTTACAGAGATTGCTGAATACTTCTACATATAGCTGAAGAGCGGGCCCCAAGAGTAACTTTCTCTGGTGGGACCTAGGTACTCCAAGTCCGACACTGAATAGCGGCCACGGTAGAGGCCTGGGCATTGTCATCGAGGGTCACAATATTACTCAATCTAGATGCCGAAAAGGCATTCAACACTGTGCCTTTTCTGTCATCCACACTGAAAAGTCGAGGTCTCGGGGAAATCTTATATCAGCTACATCCAAGACTGTTTCCACAACTCGTTCTTGGTTAATGGACAAAACGCTCATACAATAGACATGTTCTGAGGAACACGTCAAGGGTGTCCACTGTCACCTTTTCTATTTAATATTGCCCTGGACCCACTCCAATACCATTTGCTTCCCACAGAATCCCCAAAGATTCCCCGAATTAACGGGACTTGTGGTCTTCGCAGACGACGTCTTTTTAATTTTCAGTGACCCCTGTTCTTCTCTGCCAGGCATCATGTGGGCTCTGGTTGAGGTGGGAGGCTTAATGGTGTATTCCATTAACTTAGATAAGACCCAAGCCCTGATTTTTAAGGGACCCTCCAAACCCACTTGGGCACACCTGTTTCCATTTAAGAGGTGCACTTCATCCCAAGACTACCTGAGAGTAAAAATCACTAGGAGCCCTGCCAATTATATAGATATAATCTTACTACTTATATAGAGTCAATGGACAGATTTCTTAAATCATGGAGAACCCTGCCTCTATTGTACATGGGTAGAGGGAATCTTTATAAGTTAGCAGAATTCCTAAAGCTTCTATATATCCTACACTCACTTCCCTTATATCTTAGACCTAAAGACGAAAAAGTTTTTAAACTGATTCTTCAATTTATTTGGAACGGAAGGAGACCTCGGATTCCACTGATTATCCAACAACCTAAAATTTAAAAGCTTAATATCCCTAATGAGCGGGCCTATAATCTGGCAGCTCTAAGGGTAGTTTCACACAGCGTATTGTGGTGTGTACTGTACACGCCGCAATATGGCGGGTGTTTTAGAAATACACGATGGCCAGCAAGTACTTCTAAAGTGCAAAGGGGCCGGCACCATACACCTCGACGGTCAGCGGCGCTTGAAAAATCACTTCTCTCTCCCGGCATACAATACGTGTGTATTGTATGCTGGGAGAGAGAGACTTAATTCATAGATCTCTATGAGCGCTATGACTTACCATAATTGCAGGTCGCATTTCAAGCATATTGAAGCACAAATACACGGCGAAATGCGTCCCTCAATTACATCGTGTGAACATACCCTAATGAGAACTGCAGCTGATTGGCTACCTGAATACAGCAGTCTTCACTAATACCGATGCAGACCAATCTAGTGTAGGCTCAATTTCTTTGGCCAATGTCCTTTATCTTCCATACACCAGCCGAACTGAGGACAAAAAATGAAACACACTTTTGTTATCTACATCGAAGGCTTGGAGGAGGGTGCGTTTGGTAAGGGACGTGTGTATCCATGCCTCCCTATTCCTGACGCTACTTGCCAATCCAGACTTCCAGCATGGTCAACTGGCACAAGGCAGGTATTTACAATATATACCAACTGGTAGACACTAAATCACACAAAATCCACTCTTTAGAAGATCTGAGAGGCAAGTTCCCAGTGGCACGTATTTCCTTTTTTCTGTACCTACATAGATATGTCTCCAAAATCTTCACAATTCATGGAGATCGACTGGTTCCCATCGATATGGAAATGTCTCAACCATAGTACGGCTAGCAAGGGGTTCACCTCATTTCAATACAAATTTATACACGCCCCTATTGATCTAATGGCTTCCAACATGGCTATTGCCAAATGAAGGCGTGATGATACTGGGATAAATGTGTCCACTCTAGTCTGCCTTCATTATCAGCAGGAAATTTCTGCCTTCAAGCAAATATTTAGAAATAACCTTCCAACTCTATCACAAGGCATATATCACACCCATACAGTGCTTCAAGATGGGCGTATTTGGAGATTGCGATTGCTTTAAGTGCAAGGAGGCGGAGGCAGAGCTGTTTCACTGCCTGTGGGGGTGTCCTGTCATCAAAAAATTCTGGGAGCATTGCCACTTTTACTATTGATAATCTGATTAGTTATGTGCCCTTTGATCGCTCCTGGGCAGTATTTGGTCATATTGATACTGCTGAGGTTCCTTGCACCCCAGGTAGCAGGAAGTTACTTCATATTGTATCGCAGGCAGGAATTAAATCTATCTTGCATTCTTTTACTCGTGAGTCTCCTCCCCCACTCAAGTTATTTTTAGAGAAGCTCTCATATGTCAAGAAGATGGACTGGGTGGAGATGTCTTTGAGGAAGGAGGGCCTCACACAAAGTTTTTCGAAACCTGGGAAAGCTTCATTACTTTTTTACCTCAGAGAATCCAATGAATGATTAGAGTGCGCTTTGTACTAAGATCATTTAATCAGAAGCATATTCTGTTGGGGGGTGATCCTATCTAAATTACAACATATTCTTTTATGGCTGTGTGTCCCGGGGTGTCCAAAGCACCATCTGCCTTCCATGTGCTGCTCAAATGAATGACTAATGTGTTTAGTTAAGAGTTTTAGATATTACAGTATGTTTTCGATATTACGACTGTTTTTCCAACAAGTATACTCAGTGACATCAGGATGACCCAAAGTTCTTTTATAGGCGGAAACAGCGGCTGATATTAGGTCTCGCAAGGTGGTCATTTACCTTTCTACACGAGTGTTAGGATAGTTAGTCATCTATATCTATGATATGTGAATTCATATTTTTCTGAACATGCTGTAAAATAAAAGGAGTGTACTAGGTTTATATAAATTTTTGTAAAATAAGTTAGGAACAAACGCCACAAAGAGCGCACCCTCGTGTGATACTGTAAATAATTGAAAGAAAATGTGGTGAGAATATAACTGCTCACCTGGTTATGTTGTGCTTTGAGAAATGAGGCACATACATTTTGTAAATTTTATCTATGTTTGGTTAGAGGAAAAGTTACTTGAAAATGAGGTGTATGGCACCAATTCTAATGTGTGGGTAAATTATGCAAGTTATACATAAGTATCTGTAATTTTGCACATGTATAATGTTGGAAAACTTGCAGTGGCAGTCAAGGGCGAGCGTGGTACCGAATCGTGAGACGACATGCACAGGCAGACAGGTCAGGGCAGGCGGCAACGGTTCGTGGTCGGAGGACATAGCAGGAGGTCGGAAACACGGATAGGTCAGGAAGACACTTGGAATGCTTTCTCTACGGCACTGGGCACACATAGATCTGGCAAGGAAACGTCGAGGGCGGTACTGTTATATAAGGTCAGCAGCCGTCAATTAGCCAATTACCGGCGCGCTGTCCCTTTAAATCTCTGAGAGCTGCCACACGCGCACCCTGGATGGCGGAAGCGCGCACAGCAGCCGGCCAAGGGAGGAGAGGAGACTGGAGCGTGGCCGGGAAAGTTTGCAATCACGGGGGATCGAGTGAGTCCGCGCCCCGACATGCAGACCGCGGCGCCACTCGTCCCCGAAGCAGGGGAGACAGGGGAGCCACGGCTGCGCCCGCAACCTGAGCTGCGAGGCGTGGGGCCAGTGACCGTACCACCCCCCCCTTCTTAAGCCTCCCCCTCTTACTGGAACGAAGAAATCTTTGTACTAGGTCACGGTAAATCACATCCACTATTTATCATATCGCTAACTTATACTGATTGAAGCCTGAGAGGAATCCCCTGATGAACCCCCTGGGCATCTTAAAGGGAGGGAAACGCGTCGGGATGTGTGGTATATATGCGTGAGGATGAAGATCAGGTTGTATGCTTATATCCATATGTGACCTTGTGGTTTAAACCTGCATATATGTATAGAGTCTTATTCTTACACATATAGTTTGGTGTGGAAGACAAGTTTTGTGTGGTTATACACATCATATTTGCGGAATTATTGTTATTCTGTGGTCACACATATAATAGAATTTATGGATTTAACATCTAGGGACATCGTAGGCATTAAGTAGGGTGAGCCTTTAAAGGTTGGGCCGTCCATGTCGGGACGATTACTCGACCCATGAGAGGTATATAACAATAGGGATGCGGGCGAACACAGACAGACAGGCTATTTAAAGGAGAGTGGATATTGTGCAGCCCAGACTGTGTTTAGAGTTTAGACCCTGCATTGCAATGGGTTTTTATTAACACTTTTTGGCCAGTTTTTTGGTGAAATATAACTTGTATGTTGTGCAGCCTGAACTTGAATTTGAATACAGCAATTTTGTAGTCACCGCAGGTGTATTTGATAGGTGCAAAAAATACCTTTTATTATCCGTATACATTTCAGATAGGTGTTTTTTTCACTTTGGCGCAGGCCAGCTTTGTCCATAGAGCCACCTTGCACTTATATTTGAATACAGCAATTTTATCGTCACCGCAGGTGTATTTGATAGGTGCAAAAAATAAGTTTTATCCGAATAGTTTTTAAATAGCTGTATTGCACGTGGTGCGGCCCTAGTTTTTCAAATAGCCACGTTGTATGACAATTCTGATAGAAAAATTTTCTAGCAACTGTTCTCGTTTGTCATTGCTGCAAAAAACACAATTTCTCATCCGTGTAAATTCTGAATAGTTTTATTGGGCTCGTTGAATCTCAGTTTGGCGCAGATGTATGATATTTTGTTGAAAACTATCAATTCCTAGTCCTACTGGGCATTTTGTCTTACGGTTCTTCCACCAGACCGCATTTCACAGGTATTCGCAAGAAACATTTCAGTTTCTAATCCTAGTTGGCTGTAGGAAATTAGAGGGATTTAAGAATAGCTGTGATTTGCCGATCTTTTAATAAGAGACTTCCCAAAACTCTTCCATACCTTCTCAAATTTTTATCTTTCTGAACATGGAGCGAAATGCAGGTGGTAAGCGAGCAAAGAGGGGGGTAGGACATGCAGGTAGAGGTACGAGAGAAGGTGCTCCTTCCAGTGCTGGCAACAACAAGCAAGCCAGTGGATCGTCGGTTGCAGGACCGTCAGGCCTGTCATCGCTGGGTCAGGGCCCTCTGAATCTCAGTAATGAACAGCGTCGCCAATCTGTTCTTCAGTGGTTAATGCAACCTGCATCCAGCAGTCTTACCTCCTCGTCCTCCCAGTCACGGCCACAAATGTCGTCATCAGCATCATCAGCATCCGTCCAACATGAAGCGAAGGCAGCCCAAATGTCAACCCGTGTACCCAACACTGTGGATAATCCATTTTCTGAAGACCTCTTTGATGACAAAATGCAGTTGGGGTCAGAAGGCATGTTAAAAGATCAACAGGCCAAGGAGGATGATTTTGTCTGCCCTGACGCCCAGTTACTGATGCCATCAGAGGAGGAGAAGGAAGCCTGTCAAATCGGCAAAAATCCCGGGCGGTCGGCAACGCCTTGCAGTGCCTCTTGCTTGTAGCCCGCAGCTCCTGGATGCAGAATGTCAGGACGACCAAGTCACCTGTGTTGATGATGACGACATTGCGGATCCAACGTGGTCTTTTCAAAAGAATTTGCTTGCGAGCGCTTCATCACTGGACGAGGAGGAAGACGATGGGGTAGTGTCAGTACGGGTCCCACCTCAAAAAGGGAGAGGGCGGTCGCAGAAGTCCGCTGAGATGATTCCGCCAGCCACGGTCAGCGGAAACCCCGCTCCTCGCTTATCGCCGTCAAAAAGGTCCAGGACCTCTCAAGCCTGGGCCTTCTTTGAGCAAGCCTCTGATTCACCCAGCGATGTCATATGCCGCCTTTGCCGTAAACGCATCAGTAGAGGCAAGAATCTTAGGTGTTTAACCACCACCAACATGTCTAGTCACATGCAGCGAATGCATGAGTTGAAATGGAGGCAACACTTGGCCAAAAAAGGCCACACCGATGCCGGGCTTCCAACCACTGTCACACCCTCTGTCTCTGCCTCCTCCGCCACCACCAAGCGTTCCTCAGCTGCCCATGTCTCTCAGAGTCATGATCAGGGATCAGCCTCCGCTTCAGCCTCCACCGTTGCCCGAGTACCACCAGCACCACCAGAGACCCATCCTACCCATTCTCCTTCCACCAGTTTGACGACCTGCACGCCGTACAGCGGCCAGTCTAGCAGCCAGCCTTCTGTCTTCCAGGTTTGGGAGCAGAAGAAACACTTTAACCCAAACCATCCAAAGCCAAAAGCCTGAATGTCGGCATTGTCAGGCTTTTGGCCTTGGAAATGTTGCCTTTCCGTCTGGTGAACACAGATGGGTTCTGCCACGTCATGGCCCTTGCCTGCCCCCAATACCAGATGCCGAGCAGGCATTTCTGCCAGAAAAGGCATCCCTGCCCTGGCCAGCCACTTGTCATCTAAAATATTAAGCGTGTTGTCTGCATCTGTGTCCGGCAAAGTCCATCTGACCACCGACACATGGACTAGTAAGCACGGCCAAGGCCGCTATGTCTCTGTGACAGCTCACTGGGTGAGCTGGGTGGATGTCTCTGGTGGTGACGGTGGCTCTCAGGCTCGGCGCACGCTCTTCAAAACCGCAGGGATGGTGCAGGGCTCTTTCCCCCAAGGTCCTCTGGTGGCATCACGTGCCCAGAGAAACCAGGCCGTGTTGAAATTAATCTGTCTTGGAGACCGTCCACACACAGGTCAGGAGCTGTGGACGGCTCTCCGCAACGAGACCGAGCACTGGCTGGGTGACAAGAACCTTGTGCCAGGCAAGGTGGTGTGCGATAATGGGCGAAATCTGCTGGCCGCCCTTAAGATCGGTAGGCTGGAGCACATCCCTTGCCTGGCACATGTCATGAACCTCGTCGTCCAGAAATTTCTAAAGCGCTACCCGGGTCTGGACTGCCTGCTGAGGAAGGCTCGAGGTCTGAGTTCGCACTTCCGCCGTTCGCACCCTGCTTCATCCCGCCTGGCTGCGTTGCAGCGTCAGCTTGGCCTCCCCGTCAACCGTCTCATTGTTGACGTGGCAACATGCTGGAATTCTAACAGACATTTGTTCTTCACAATTGTCAAAAGTGGCTCAAGGGTGATGGTGCTGTCAAAAACAGGAATAGGTAGGACACTGTTAATGGACACATATTGCAAAATGACTTGTTTTTGCAAGATCTGTAAAATAGCTAGTAATCCCTGTAGTGAGACAACCCATTTAATAAAATAAAAAAAAAGAGAAACAAAGACGTGGTGGGATTCCATCCTATTTTAAAAATTTGTTTTCTAGAATTAAACTACTAAAAAACTGGCATGTACAAAATAGCTGATACAAATATTCCTCTGAATTGTACAAGGGAGGTACAGGAAGACTTGAACAGATGTAGGTTACCCAGGACAGGTCTAGTCAATGTCCAGTTCAACTAAAATGGTGGTTCAAAGACTCTTTTTTCCGGCACTTTTTAATCTGGAGGTCAGACAGGTTTAATGGTCATGCTGCGTTCCAGGACAGGGATAGTCAATGTCCAGTTCAAGTAAAATGATGGTTCAAATCATACTGCCTTCTGGCACTTTTTAATTTGTGTGTCATGCAGGTTTAAGGGTCATGCTGTGGTACAAGACAGGGATAGTGAATGGTCTTTGACTTTTTTTCTGTGGCTTTTATAACCTTAGTGTGTTGCCCAAGATACAGCACGTATCCATTTAAATGTTGTGGATGTTAATTCCAGCTTCTCCAGCCCTGTTTGGGTGTAAGAATGAAGGTGTTGTTCCTCTCCCTAATCTATTATCGACTATCGGAAATCGTCTTGATAATTGCCGATATCGACCCGATGACGATAGTCGACATAATCGCTCATCACTATTCTTTTTGATGAGGCCATTCATTTTCATTAAATTTAATAAAAGGTTATATTTTAGAGCTTAGATTTGCTAGAAATATTTTCAGTGATTTTTGGTGCGCGCAAATCTTTAGTATTACTTTTTGGTAATATTCAGTGATTTTACTAGGTCACGGTCCAAAATGTTGTCCTCCGGCTCCCAGGATCTCTTCTCCGGCCCGAATCCTTCCCAGTCGATCAGAAAATGTCGCCTCTCTCTGATAGTTTTCATGGCCAGAATCTCCTTGACTGCGAACACATTGGAGGCCTGCGCTTCAAGGGGGAGGAGGCGACTTTCCGAGAGAAGCGATTAAGGACCACAGGTTTCAACAGGGAAACATGAAAGGTATTCGGTATTCACATAGTAGAAGGGAGCCGGAGTTTATAGGCCACAGGATTAATTCGTTCCAAGAACTCGGATGGACCCAAGAAGTGTGAGCCCAGCTTGTAGCTGGGAATCTTGAGCCAGATGTACTTTGCGAACAGCCACACTATCTCCTAGAACGAAGGTCGGCAGAAGTCTTCTCTTTTTGTCCGCCTGGTTCTTCATGAACGTCTTATCGGCCCGAGACGAAGTGGCGTACATACGTGCCAAGGACCTGGTTAATCCTCTCCACCTGGCCGTTGGACTGAGGATGGTAGGCCGAGGAAAAGTCCAGCTTCACTTGAAGTCGGGAGCAGAGGGCACGCCAAAACTTGAAAACCAACTGGACCCCCCCGGTTCGAGAATATGTGTTGTGGGAGGTCGTGTAGGCGAAAAATATGCTCAAAGAAGAGAGTGGCGAGCTGTGGCACCGTGGGCAGACAAGGCAACGGAACAAAATGGGCCATTTTAGAAAAGCGCTTCGCGACCACCCAGATTGCAGTATTACCTGCAGAAGGTGGAAGATCAGGTGATTAAGTCCATCGATATCTGTGACCATGGAGAATCAGGAGTCGGCAGAGGCAGAAGTAAACCAGGCGGGCACTGCCATGGAGACTTATTATGGGCACAGGTAATATAGGCTTTCACAAAATCTTTTGAGATCTTGGCAAGAGCTGGCCACCAATAGAAATGGGAGATTAACTGGCACGTCTTCCGAGCCCCTGGATGTCCTGCCATTCGAGAGCAATGACCCCATTTGAGAATTCTCTTCCGGAGCGCCGGGCGTACGTATGTCTTGCCCAGGGGCAACTGATGGAGATCCAGCGGGGCGGCGTGGATCAAACGTTCTGGGGGTATTATATGCTGCGGACCTGGTTCTTCTCCGATAGTATCTGAAGCGCAGGAAAGCGCATCGTCCTTGATGTTCTTGTCTGCCGGGCGAAAGTGAATTCGAAAGTCAAAGCAAGAAAAGAACAGAGAACATCTACCTTGCCGGGGATTAAGATGTTGCACCGTCTGAAGATGCTGAAGGTTCTTGTGGTCTGTGTATACATCGATGGTGTGACGAGACCCCTCTAGGAGATGGTGCCACTCCTCCAGTGCCAGCTTGATGGCCAATAATTCGTGATCCCCGATAGCATAATTCTTCTCTGCCGGTGAGAACATCTTAGAAAAGAACCCGCACGTGAGGGTCTTGCCCCTAGCTCCTTTTTGCAAGAGGACCACCCCTGCCCCCACGGATGGGGCTTCCACTACCAACGAGAAAGGCTTCTCCGGATCTGGGCGAGACAGAACAGAGAGAAGCAAAGGCAGACTTTAGTTCCGTGAATGCTTTTTCGGCCGCCGGAGACCAGAGTCTGGGATTGGTGTTTTTCTTGGTCAGCACCACAATCGGTGCCACCTGTGTGGAAAAATGGGAAATAAATTGCCTATAATAATTAGTGAAACCCAGGAAGCGCTGAATAGCCGAAGGCCGACAGGCCGAGGCCACTGCAGAACGGCCGACAACTTTGTTGGATCCATACACAGACCTTTATCTGAGACAATGTAGCCCAGGAACGGTAGACTTGTTTGATGAAATAGACATTTTTCCAGTTTGGCGTACAGGTGATTATTACGGAGAGGTCTCAGTACCTGGCGAACCTGCAGGCGGTGGGTCTGTGGATCAGGCGAAAATATCAGGCTGTCATCCAGGTAGACAATGACACAAGGGTAGAGGAGGTCCCCAAAGATGTCATTAATGAACTCCTGGAAGACGGCCGGGGCATTGCAAAGACCAAATGGCATCGCCAAGTATTCAAAGTGCCCATCACGAGTGTTGAAGGCCGTCTTCCACTCATCTCCTCACGGATCCTGATGAGATTATACGCTCCCCGCAAATCCAATTTAGAAAAGATCTTGGCTCCACGGGGCCGGTTGAAGAGTTCCGAGATTAGTTGCAAAGGGTAACGGTTCTTCACAGTGATTTTATTAAGGCCTCTGTAATTGATGCAGGGGCGAAGAGATCCGTCCTTCTCGTCAAAGAAGAACCCGGCACCGAGGACTTGCAGATAAAGCCCTTCTGCAAATTCTCTTCTATATATGCCGACGTGGCCTGAGTTTCGAGTGCGGACAACGGATACACCCTACCCCAGGGAGAACTGGTGCCAGGCAGGAGATCAATCGGGCAGTCATAGGGCCGATGGGGCGGCAGCGACTCAGCCTGTTTTTCCAAAAAGACATCTGCAAAATCCTGGTACTCCGTGGGCAGACCTGGCAGGGCCTTGCGGAACGATTGCGGAGAAGCAAGATGCACCGGGCGAGGTGCCACCAGGCAGAGGTTCTGGCAATAAGGTCCCTAACTTGTAACTTCGCCTGTCTTCCAGTTGAGTGTAGGAGCATGGCATTCCAGCTACGGAAGTCCCAACAGGATCGCTGAGGAAGAACGAGGCAGTACATAAAAGACAATCTTTTCCTTGTGCAAGGCCCCCACCTGGAGAGGGACAGGCTTGGTAAGATACTGTACGGGGTCTTTCAGGAGCTCACCGCTGACAGAAGATATCATCAGTGGCTTTTCCAGGCGAACTGTCGGCAGACGATACCGAGACACCAGGCAAGTATGGATGAAATTCGCGGCGGAACCGGAGTCCAGGAAAGCCGGCACCTGGAATGAGTCCTGTGTCGGTCGTGACCACTACCGGCATAGTTATTCGTGGAGAGGAAGAGGTAGCACCTAGGAACGCCTCTCCTACGTGTCCTAGGTGTGGAAGTTTCCCGAACGCTCAGGGCATCAAGGACAGGCTCTTTGGAAATGATCTGAGCCGGTACAATAAAGGCACAAGGTCTCCGCTCGGTGGCGGACAGCTCTTGCTCGGACAAGCGAATCTGAACAACCTGCATGGGTCCCTCCCCAGAAGCTTGAGGGAGCGGCAATGGAGACCTTTGGAACACCAGGGCCAGATGGGGAAAACAGCGGGGTCGCACAGAATCGCGCTCCTGATGGAGTTCTTCCTATCTCTCAGTAAAACGTACGTCTATATGGATGGCCAAATGAATAAGATCACTAAGAGAAGACGGAAGGTCTCTGGCAGCGAGTGCGTCCTTGACCCTGCTTGAAAGACCCTTCTTAAATGTGGCGCAACGGGCAGCATCGTTCCAGGTTAGATCTGAGGCAAGGGTCCGGAACTGGAAGGCATAGTCTCCAACCGATGATTCTCCCTGATGAAGGTTCAGTAGTGCCATTTCGGCTGATGATGCACGTGCCGGTTCCTCAAAAACGCTGCGAAACTTACGGAGGAAGATCAGCCGTAATAGGATCATTCCTGTCCCAGAAAGGCGTAGCCCAAGCCAGGGCCTGACCGGAGAGGAGGCTAACGGCAAACACCACCTAAGAACGCTCAGTAGAAAATTGGTTGGCCATCAGCTCCATGTGCATGGAGCACTGGGTGATGAATCCCCTGCAGAGTTTCGGGTCCCCGTCAAACTTGGATGGTAACGACAGCCTGAGCTTGGGACCCACGTTCGCCAACGGGACCGCCAGAGGCGAGGCTGCCACGGGTGAAGGTTGCGACTGCTGCTGGATGGCGAGGAGCTGCTGCATCATGGCGGTGAGCTGAGTCAGCTGTTCGGCCTGTTGCACAATCTGCTGTGACTGCTGAGCGACTGTGGAAGACAGGTCCGTGACACTGGGCAGAGGCACCTTGGCGGGATCCATGGCCGGATCTGTTACGACAGGTGGTAGTGTATCCACTGGACCACCGCAAGCCATGGAGTAAGCCGCACCAGAGAGCGGAATCTAAGTAGCACCCAGTTTTCACCAGAGGCAGCCGCAAAGTGGGATGGACTTGCTGAGGCGGGAAACTACCAGGTCGCTTCCACTGGCGTGACTTGCTTGCAGTGGCAGCCAATTAGGGCGAGCATGGTACCGAATTGTGAGACGTAGTCGTGGACAGGCAGGCAGGTCAGGGCAGGCGGCAAAGGTTCGTGGTTGGAGAACATAGCAGGAGGTCGGAAACATGGATAGATCAGGAACACACTTGGAATGCTTTCTCTACGGCACTGGGTACACATAGATCCTTCAAGGAAAGGTCGGGGGCGGTACCGTTATATAAGGTCAGCGACCAGCAATTAGCCAATTACCGGCATGCAGTGCCTTTAAATCGGAGAGCCTCCGCGTGCGTGCCCTAGAGGGCGGTAGCGTGCACAGCAGCCGGCCGAGGGATGAGAGGAGACTGGAGCGTAGCCGGGTAAGTTCGCAATCATGGGTGAGTGAGTGAGCCCGCGGCCCGATATGTAGACCGTGGCGGCACTCTTTCCCAAAGCAGGGGAGACACGGCTGGGCCCGCAACCAGAACTGCGGGGCCAGCCGTGACTGATACATGTCGTCACAGCCGCATCACTGTCGACACCAGAACCAGCCCAATCAGCAGCGATGGGCAGAAGCAAAAGAAGGAAGAAGAGAAACCGCTGAATCGCGATAATGCTCAGGTGAGAACAGTGGCCAAAAAATGAATACAGATAAAAGACAAATACAATGTAAATACATAGGTGTAGCTGAGATATGTAGCCTGAGTGTAGAGGTAGAACATGTAATACCTCTATGATCATAGCAAAGTACATAGTATATGAAACATAAGGGAAAAGACTAAGCATACCATAACAAAAAGATAAAGAATATATAAAGAACGATGTTAGCAGGAAGGGATAAAAAGATCAATAATTAAATAATATTTCACTACGTGCATTTAGGCCACGTGGAATAGTTGAATTAAGCGTCGTCTATGTTATCGGATGCAATATATATGATCTTATGTATGTGGGACCCACTTCACGCAAACTTAAAATACGGATATTAGAACATCTAAATGGTATTAAAAACCCTTCAGGTCGCACAATCTCAGGTGCATCCCAGCATTTTATAGCGGCCCACCAGTCTAACGTACAACGGTTTCAGGTTATTGCAATTGAAAAAGTTACTTTAGGCAAAAGAGGGGGAAATTTTGAACGTAAATGAAAAGATCGGGAGGCGTTCTGGATTTACACGCTTAATTCAACTATTCCCCATGGTCTAAATGCACGTAGTGAAATATTTCATTGTTGATTTATTGATCTATTTATCCCTTCCTGCTAACATTGTTCTATATATATTCTTTATCTTTTTGTTGTAGTATGCTTAATCTTTTCCCTTATGTTTCATATACTATGTACTTTGCTATGATCATAGAGGTATTACATGTTCTACCTCTACACTCAGACTACATATCTCAGCTACATCTATGTATTCACATTGTATTTTATCTGTCTTCATTCTTTTGCCACTGTTCTCACCTGAGCATTATCTCGATTCAGCGGTTTCTCTTCTTCCTTTTGCTTCGGCGCATCGCTGCTGGTTGGGTGTGGCAATTCTCGTGTCGACCGTGATGCGGCTGTGACGATATGTATCTCTGCCTGTGGGCGGTATTATGTCATGGATTGTGTCTCCGGTTGTTCCTCTCCCGGTCAGACGGCGCATGTGCAGGTGATTGTAGGTCTAAGTTACGTCGCGCATTTACTCAGGTGAGTGGTATGTTTTCATTTGTTTGTATAAGATATAAGACAAGCTTTGTGAACAATTATTTATACTACGATTAAGAGTCTGGTCAGACTCTAAACGCCTCAGCTCGTTTATTCCACTTGTATGTAACTCCACGTTTTTAGATTTCATTAAAAAGCATCCAGATTTTAAATGCATTTATGCAGTTGCTGGCATCAATTCTTTCATTGCTCCTGTGATTTGGCACACCAGAGTGCTGCCGCCCGGCTGCCCAGCCCATGTGGATGGAGTGGTAAGCTGGCTTAAATTTCTTTTCTCTGTTAATATCCATTGACAAGCTTTACAGCGACTACACCTTAACTATCCTGCTGATTTACGATCTAGCCAACAACCTTTTACTTCCATGGGTCTCAAATCGCTGCAAATAATTATATCTGCCAGGCTCCAACCTCTCCCAAATGTTACTTGGGCACTTGCGGGAACCAGCTCCAACAGATCATCGTCCATCTGCAGGATGTCCTAATGTTTTTGAAAAATCTGCAAGGCTCTACCAAAGATCCCGATTAGTGTAGATAGAACCATTTAAGAAAAGTTAAGTTCAAGTCGAACTTAAATTATTATTATTTTTTTTTTTTTTTAGAACTCGAGCTGAAACAAGTTTTTACGGTTCATTCGAGTAAAGTTTGCGTTTGACACGTGCGCTCAACATGCCATTTTTAGTTTCATTTTTAACTGCTTCCCGCACTTTTGGCAGCCATCCAATCAGTACAGAGCAGAGGAGTGTCAAAAACTTCATGGACTTCCGGTTCCGGCGCTGGTGTGTGGATGTAGGCTGTAGGAGCTCTCCGCCTGCCCGCACCTCAACCCGACAAACAGCTGCTTCGGCGGCGCTCACCTGCTCCCGGAACGAGAGGGGGACACTTCAGCTGTGCTGGCAGCGAGTGTATGGAGCGCTACTTACTCCGCAGCGGCCAGAAAGATCATCCGTCCCTGCCGCCCCGCACACCACGAGGCAATTCCTGGGGAACATCTTCACCATCAGCCTCCGGTGAGCAAAACATTCCCATGATTGACTATAAAGCCCTGGCACTGGAAGTAGCCAGGCAGATAGCCCTAGATCTGCAGAGCGCACTGGAAACTACACTCCAGGCGTCCTTTGCTAAAGTGCATCAGGACCTCCAGTCTCAGGGAGCCCGCCTAGACGAGTTAGAGCACAGGGTACAGCAGCTTGAGTCAGATAATGAATCTTTACAACTTAAGCTACAGCGCTCTGAGAAATTGCATTGTGCCCTGTTTGAGAGATTGGAAAACCTTGAGAATCGCTCCCGAAAGGAGCAATCTGCGATTGGTGGGTCTCTCTGAACAGATTGGGCAGGCTAAGCTCCGGGACTTGCAGACTGAGCTTCCCCAGGCTCTGAGTATCATCCACAGCTGTAAAGTGGAGAGGGCGCATCGTATCGGCCCCGCACTGCTATAGCCAAGTACTTAGACTTTAATGATAAGCAGGACATTCTCCGGGCGTATAGAAAGCTGGGTTCTACTTTGTTCCTACGAGGTAAAGAGGCTTTCCTGTTTGAAGATTTCTTCATCGATGTATCCAGGTGCAGAAGGACGTTTAGCAGATTATGCACTACTCTTTTTCACAAAGTAATTCATTTACAAATGCTGTATCCTGCTTCCCTGAGGATTTCCCAAACATGAGCCTTAGGACCTTCACCTCATCTAAAGCGGCGGAGGACTTTGTCCATAAAGCTCTGAACTCTGATCTGCCCCGATCGGACTTGACGTCTTCAGGAATCATGTCAGAAAAGCATTCTCCCACATCGTCTGCCACTCAGCGGTCACCACCTTCTCCTCTTGAGGGAAGAAGCTCCCCTGCCAGGCGCCGCCTGCCAGACACCCCAGAAATTGGATTCGCATGAGCTTTCCATGAACTGACTGTCTGGGTTCTCCATGCTTTGGGTGTCGTGAGTAGTAGGGGTTTGCGGGGAGTTTGAGACCATTGAGGCCCTTGATCTTCTTTTCTTCCACTCGGTGGGTCCAACCACCTACTAATGGGAAGCACCGAATGGAGGTGATGGGAAGGGTTCCCTGGGGAGGATATACCGCACCATTCCATCTCAGTGTTCCTTATTTTGTTCGTCTTCAAATCTATGTTAGTCCATTACATTATTGCTTTATTGTTGGGAGTTTCATGCTTCCCTTTCTCTTGGTATGGGAGGGCCGATGATGATAGTGCATTGATCGATTTTCATTTTTGTGGCCATCCGCCAAGTTGAAGCCTTCTCTCAGCGATTTCCTGATGTTTTCTATGTTCAGTTAACATATTTTAAGTGTCAACACGTTGCTGGAGTCATGTGTGTCGAGTGCGAAGCGTGTGTACAAAATCCTTTCATTGGGAGCCCCTGATGTACAGGGAAACCCCCATGAGTACTACACTACACCTCGCCCTCCATGAGAGTTATCTTCTGGAACGCCAAAGGGCTTCGCTCCCCTAACAAGAGAGTCAAAGTCATCCGATATCTTAAAAAACTCCACCCCGACATTGTCCTGCTCCAGGAGACCCATTTGAAACAGGAGGATTTCTTTCGCATGGAGAAGCTCTGGGAGGGCCAAGTTTTCGGTTCTCCAGCGGTGGGGAATAAAGCAGGGGTGCTGACACTGGTCCACAAAAACTTCTCGTTCTCTCTGGTCTCACATGAGGCTGATGATGAAGGTAGACTATCCCACCTAGTCAAACTGTAACGGATCCGATTACAATTTTTTCAACGTCTATGCCACTAACTCCCAAAGTGACCCTTTTTTTGTAGCCTTGGCCTCAAAGCTTCAGGTACACAATAGCAGGCCAAGTGTGGTTGGGGGGTGACCTGAACCTAGTCCTGGATGACACAGATAGGAATAGGGTTTCCAGGGTACCCCATGGGGTTTTGGGCTCTGGTGGCCCGGGAAAGCAAACACTCAAAATATTCCTTGATATGACTGGCCTTATAGATGTCTGGAGAGTACTTCGAGGCCGCATCATAGCCCATACCGCTTCCTACAGACGTAGACAGGAGAGGGAGTATGGGGCAGCCTCTGAGCATGTCAGGGTGGCCTACAGGACCTTTCTTCAGGACGGCTCTGTGGCCTCCAGAGGGGAATGGGAAGTGGCCAGAAGAGACTTCGAATTGTGGTTAGACAGGAGAGAGGAGGTTCAGCGTTCTCACCTATACTCCACCTTGTTTTGTTATGGGAAAAGGCAGGGAAAGTGCTTTCTAGGCTCCTTAAGGGAGCTTATTGGCCTTCTCATGTTATGTCCCTCCAGACTTCAGTGGGTCGAATCTCCTTGGACCCATGGGAAATTAATGACATCTTCAGGAACTTTTATGGACAGCTTTACTCGGAGGAGGGGAGTAAGGAATTCCTGGATTCCCTGTCTATTCCCAAATGGACTCCTGATAAAGTGGAATATCTGAATAGTGAGATTTCCATTCAGGAACTTCAGACTGCTATTAAACAACTGGCATCCGGTAAGGCTCCAAGACCTGATGGGTTAATCGGTGACTTCTTTAAAGTCCTGGTGGAACCCCTCGCTCCGGTTCTGCATGAATATTTCAGCAATATTTTGAAATATGGACAGATAAGACCGGAGTCCAGGAATGCATATATTAAAGTGATACCTAAGAAAGGAAAGGACCTTACCCACCCTGCCTCTTATAGGCCAATATCTTTAATTGATGTCGATCAGAAAGATTATGTCTGATAGAATGGCGACATTTCTGCCACAAACTAATTGGGCCTTCTCAGAAAGGATTTATCAAGGGAATGTCCTCAGTCGGAAATCTTAGAAAGGTACTAGCGGTGCTCGAGTGGGTCAGGTGGGAGCCATCCCCCTCCGGACATCCTGTCATTGTGGCAGTTGACGCCAAAAAAGCATTTGATAATGTCCGGTGGGGGTGGCTCTGGCTAGTCCTAGATAGGATGGGGTTCAGGGGGAATTTCAGGACTTTCCTCTCTGCGATATACTCAAACCCGACTGCCCAGGTTCATATGCCTGGCTTTCTCTCCCGCTCTCTCCCGTTGGCCAAGGGCATTCGTCAGGGATGCCCATTTTCCCCTCTCCTCTTTGATATCGCAATAGAACCTTTGGCCCGATATCTGAAGGCTTCGGAGCTCTTTGAGGGGATTAAGGTAGGGAAGTCTGTGGTCAAAACAGCTTTATTTGCAGATGACCTGCTCCTGTTTCTGTCGAAACCCTTGGATCATCTACCGAAGGTGCTCTTCTTCGTGAAGAGCTTCGGATCTCTCTCAGGGTACAAGGTGAACCCATCAAACTGGAACTTCGCTCTCCCCATCCAAAACAGGCGTGAGACTCAATGGGTCTCGAATTATTCCCCCTCGATAAGTATATTACCTACTTGGGAATCAAGATAGGAAGGACCACTGAAATTTTATATAATTTAAATTTTATCCCCTTAAAGCCGATCTCTGACACTTTAAGCCGATGGCAAGCTCTCCCCCTGTCTATATTGGGCAGATGCCATACCATTAAAATGGTATGCTTCCCCAAACTATAATATCCCTTCCAGACCCTCCCTTTGTTGCTTAAGCATTCAGACGTCCGAAAGCTTTACACATCCTTTTCCCGTTTCATCTGGTCGGGAAAGAGGCCCCGCATAGCACTCCAAAAACTAATGCTTCCGGTGGACCAGGGAGGATTAAACTTACTGAATGTTAGGTATAATAACCTAGCGTCACTGACGTGACATGTTTTAGATTGGAGAAACAAGCCGCTACTCCAACTTTGAACTTGAGCGGGATCTTATGAGTCCCTGGCATCCTCATGCACTCCTCCATGTGAAGATCTCTTCCCTCTTCCCACGACTTAAGTCTTCCATCCTCCTCAGTCATACGGTGGCGACGTTGAAACAAACCAGGAAAATGGCAGGCCTCCCCGTCTTGGTGTCTAAGGGAATGCCACTGTGGGATCCCCCTGATTTCCCTCAAGGAAGTGACAATGCTCTGTTTAGGCTTTGGAGGGAAAGGGGAGTCCGCTGCTCCGGGCAATTGATGTGCACCCAGGATAAACGGTGGCTTTCGCCTTCGGAGGTTAGGACCACTTTTTCCCTACCGCTAATGCATGTTTTCCCGGCTCTCCAAGTCCTTTCTTTTTGCTCTTCCAGACTTAAAAATGTTTCTAAGGAGTGCACCCCTAACAGGTTTTAGGCCCTGCTGGATTGTCACAGGTCGAGTTTCTCGTTGGTGGCTATTACCGCATACTGAGGAGTTGGGACTTTGCGGCAGGTGCTTCTAACCCTTTTAAAAAATGGGAAAATCATTTTGATGACTCTTGTTTCTCGGACAAAATTTTGTCTGGCCTTGACAGACTTCGCAAGGCAGTTGTCTGAACTCTGGAGAGAAACTCACCTAGAGGTGATACATAACGCTTTTACGGGTTTGACCTGCCGGTGTCGCAGAACCACCAGATAGAATCCAGGCTTGTCCTAAATGCAAGACTCCACGCACAGACATGTGGCATGGCCTATGGTCTTGCCCAAATGTACAGACTTTCTGGGATGTCTTTACCTCTTATGTCTGGGATCATTGGCAGGTCAGACAGGTCAAAACTCACGAGCTGTTAATTTTCCATAATGTTAGACCTCCGGAAGCCGAGACCTCGAGAGGTCAGTCCACCCCCCACTAAGACTTTAGAAGGGACCATACATATTCATAGTTTCATAGTTTGTAAGCCCAAAAAAAGACAAGACGTCCATCCAGTTCAGCCTGTTGTGCTAAGGTGTTGATCCAGAGGAAGGCAAAAAACCCCAATGAGGTAGCAGCCAATTGTCCTCATTTTAGGGAAAAATTCCTTCCTGACTCCAATCTGGCAATCGGAAAAATCCCTGGATCAATGACCCCTCTCCAGAATCCTAGTCACTATAACTTGTTATATTATTACGCTCCAGAAATGCATCCAAGCCCTTCTTGAACTCTGTTATTGAATTCACCATGACAAGTTCCTCTGGCAGAGAATTTCACAGTCTCACTGCTCTAACAGTAAAGAATCCCTTTCTATGTTTATGTAGAAACTTTCGTTCCTCAAGATGTAAAGGATGCCCCTTTGTTCTAGATACAGCCCTGGGTATAAATAAATCTTGGGAGAGATCTATATAATGACCTTTCATGTATTTAGGCATATTTATCATGTCCCCCCGAAGCCGTCTTTTTTCTAAACTAAATAACCCTAATCTTGCTAATCTTTCTGGGTATTGTAGTCCACCCAGTCCTTTTATTATTTATTTTGCCCGCCTTTGTACCTGTTCAAGCTCTACAATGTCTTTCCGGTGCACTGGTGCCCAAAACTGTACACAATATTCCATGTGTGGTCTAACCAGTGACTTGTAGAATGGGAGAATAATGTTCTCATGTGCTTCTATGCACCTTTTAATGCACCCCATGATCCTATTTGCCTTGGCAACTGCTGTCTGACACTGGCTGCTACAATTAAGTTTACTGTCCACTAGGATTCCCAAGTCCTTCTCCATGTCACTTTTACCCAGCCTTTTTCCATTTAACATGTAGTCATGTAAATAGAGGATAATGTGTTATTACAAAGGGATCTGGATAAGTTGGAGGCCTGGGCAGGGAAATGGCAGATGAGGTTTAACACAGATAAATGCAAGGTTATGCACATGAGGAGGAAAAATCAATTACATGACTACATGTTAAAAGGAAAAAGCTGGTTAAAAGTGACCATGGAGAAGGACTTGGGAATCCTGGTGGACAGTAAACTTAATTGTAGCAGCCAGTGTCACAGACAGCAGCTGCCAAGGCAAATAGGATCATGGGGTGCATTAGAAGGGGCATAGAGGCACATGATGAGAACATTATTCTCCCATTATACAAGTCACTGTTAGACCACACATGGAATGTGTGTACAGTTTTGGGCACCAGTGCCACAGAAAAGACATTGTAGAGCTTGAACAGGTACAAAGGCGGGCAACAAAAATAATAAAAGGACTGGTGGAATACAGTACCCAGAAAGATTAGCAAGATTAGGGTTATTAGTTTAGAAAAAAGACGGCTTCGGGGGGGACATAATAAATAGTTTAAATCATAAAGGTCAATATGGAATCCCCAAGATTTATTTATCCCCCAGGATGTATCTGAACAAGGGGGCATCCTTTTAGTTTGAGGAACAAAAGTTTCTACAAAAACATAGAAAGGATCTTTACTGTAAGGCAGGGGGACTGGGAACCTCTGCCAGGGAACTTGTCTGGTGAATTAAAAAAACAGAGTTCAAAAGGGGTTTGGATGCTTTTTGGGAGATAATAAACAAGTTATAGTGTCTAGGATTCGGAGAGGGGTCATTGATCCAGGGGTTTTTTCCGATTGCCAGTTTGGATGGGGAAGGAATTTTTTCCCTAAAATAGGAAAATTTGGTTTACCTCTTTGGGGGTTTTTTGCCTTCCTCGGATCAATATCAGCAAAACGGGCTAAAGGGGGAGGAGTCTGTTTTTTTCGGCCTTACAAACTATGAAACTTGAAAATGGTTTTTCCTTCCCATGTGCAAAACTTGCTTTACTGTGTTAAACTATCCCTTTTCCCCCTGCCCAGGCCCTCAACTTATCCAACCCCTTTTAATAACAAATTATCCTCTATTGTGTTGATTATTTTACAGAACTTATATCATCTGCAAAGATCGATATTCACTGTGAAACCCCCTGTGAAAAGTCATAATGAAAATTTTAAAAGAGGACGGGCCCCCCAAACTGACCCTGTGGTACCCCAAGAAAAAGGGATCCAGTCGGGAGTATGTACCGTTAATTATTCCCCTTTACAGTGAACCATTTGCTTACCCACTTTCAACATTTTCCCCCAGTTCAAGCATTCTCATTTTATTACCAATTTTTTTGGGCCCGACAATGCTTTAGAAAAATCTAGTTATATGCATCCAAGCCTCCCCCCGATCCAGTCTAGCAGACTTCCTCACAGAAGTGATGGATTAGTTGACAGGACCGATTTTTCAAAACCCAGCTGAAATGGCGTTATACATTTATTTTCAGTGAGATAGTCCAGGATAGCATCTCTGAGAAACCCTTCAAAAATTTTACCCAAAACAAGGTTAACTTACCAGCCTATATTTTTTCCTGGATCCTTTTTGACCCCTTTTTGAATATGGCACCCATTTGCTATGGCCATCCTTTGGAACATCCCCGTTTTTAGACAGTCCATAAATATTAAAATAGGGCCTATTATGATATCACTTAACTCCCTTAGAACGTGATTATGCCATCAGGACCTGGGATTTGCTATTTTAATCTTTTAAGAGGGTGCTGCCTTCCCCTGGGTTAGACAAGAAATTTTTAATTTGGAGTTTCCCTACCCCTTGTCGAAAGGAAGGTAATCCTCCTGGGTAAATATAGTGGAGAAAAAAAGTGTTTTAGGTTTGCTTTTTTCTCATCGCCCTCCCCAGTTCTCCCTCAGTTTTTTAAAAGGGGCCCAAAATTTTTCTGTTTTACTCTTTTTACATTTATAAGTTAAAAAAATATTTGGGGTTAGTTTTTCTTTCTATGGAAATCGTTTTTCTCCCCACTTTGCTGCCTTTTCATTTTTTTTCACACTTTTTTTTTTCCCTTAGCTTTTAGTCCCTCTTCACTCCCCCTCCTTTTTTTAGTAGAAGAAACATTTTTTTTTTTGTTATTTATTGCCTCTTTTAATCCCGTTACCCCACTTGGGATTTTACTGTTTTTAATTTTTTTTATTCCAAAGGTATTTTCCCTCTCATGGTAGCCTAGGAGTTTTTAAAGATATCCCGTTTTTATTTGTTCTGCCATTTTTAAAACATTGTCCCAGTTAATGGGTTTTAGGGCCCCCCTAAGCAATAAGAATAGTCTTCCCAAAAATTAGTGTTTTTGTGGTCCTTCAAAAAAGACTATCAAAGGGTAAACGGAAATTTATTATATAGGGGGTCCTATTCCTAGGTTCCTCAACCCGAACCTTTGTTACTCTGCAGGGTCTATTAGTCAATTTTAAGTCTAAAAGTTCCTTAGTCGGATCTTGCGCCATTTGGCAAAGGAATTTCATTTTATTTACAAAAAACCTGTTTCCTTTATGAGGCTAAGGGTTTAAGTTCCAATTTATGTCTGGGTATTTAAAATCACCCCAAATAAAAATCTCATTCTGATTGTGCCCCTTATTTGCTGAGGGTACTCTTCCAGGGTTTGTTTTATTTTGGGGGCCTTAACAAACCCCAATTAGTATTAATTTTTTACCACATGTATATATACCCATAATTTCCACATGTTTATTTTCTGTACCCATACTTTCCCCCAGTGTTTGGGTTCAGAAGGATTTTAATAGAGACAGAACCTCTCCCCTTCCGGTCTTTACGATCCCTTCTAAATAGGCTTAACCCTTTAAGTTAAAACCCCCCAGTGAGCTCCGTACGCCCCTTCTCAGTTATCCCCCCTATGTTTATATTTTTCTTAGTATTAGTTAATTTAGTTCATTTATTTTGTTGGCAACTCCTGGGATTTTTTAGCATGCAATTTTTAGATTTTTTTTAGTTTTTATTCCTTTTTCCCTGATCTTTTAACATTTCTACACCCCCCCCCTCCACTCCACCCCGTTTTATTCCAAATTTCCCCGCTCTCTATCTTCACATCTTGCATGTGTTTTGGTTATCCCCGTCCGTCCCCCAGTTTAAATATTCCCCCCCAAATTCCTGGCCATTTTGTCCCCCCCAAACACTGCACCCTCCCCCTTTTGGTGCGGCCCCTCCAGCTGAGTTGGCCAAACAGAAGTTCCCCGTTTTCCAAAAACCCAAATCCCTCTTTCCTAACCCTTTTTTTTAGCCACTTTTACCTCTCTAATTCTCCCCCCTGCCTCTTGGGGGTGGCCCTGGAAAGGTAATGTTTCTGAAAATATTACCTTGGGGTCCTTGCCTTAATTTTTTGGCTAAGTCCCCGAAAACCTTTTTAAGGACACTCCCCCTAAAAATAAATTTGTATTAGTACCAATGTGCACCTTTACAGGGATTCTCACCACCCACCCGCAATGTCAACCCGACCCAGAATCTTTCCCCCGGTAAAAAAGCATATGTTTCCCAAACCCCGGGCTTTTGTGGCAGTTGCCCTATCTGTGCCTTTATAATGGGTCCCCAACTTTAACCTTCTAAAGCCCTGTTTTTCCCGCACTCCTATTCCCTCTTAGGGGCAGACAGGGGGAGTGTCTTGCTGCAGAATCTATTTTGGTAAAATCCCCCATCCTCAATCTTGCAAAAATTTTTTGGGTTACCGATCAGGATAGCCTTCCAACCCTTTCCCTTACCCCTTTTTTTAACCGTTTCCCAGCTAGCGCACTGTCCCTGAACTTTTATGCTGCCATCCTCCCCCGCATTACATGCGATTTATTGCTCAGTGAGCAGCAAACTCGCTTCCAAAATTGGCAAGGGGCTCAAATGTTGCCCCCCTTGCTCATTTAGATCCAGGACAGGCTTCTAAAAAGGCGTGGGGCAACACTTTCAGCAGTATGCCCCCCGAAAATTGTTCCAAGGATGGCATAAATTTCACAGGTTTTGCCTGGACAGCATTGTAAACATGGAATCGGGTGTTACCAAAAAAATATATAAATACAATTATAATAAGCAGACACTACTGCCCCCCTAAACTCCCCCAAATCTAAAGCTCTCAAAACTTTAAAGTCTCCACACTTAAAAAAAAACACACTTAAAGAAAAACCACTGCAGACTCGTTCAAAATACTCAGTTTTAAACCGTTCCCCCAATGCTGTTTGGCTGTGCTGCAAACTCTCTTTCAGGAGCAAAAGGCCTATTGCGATATTGCGATCCTTGTGGCGAAATTGTGCCTTCTTTTGCATTGGTTACAACTGAGTATTCCCCCGATATCTCTGATAATTGACAATATGGAAAAAAATCTAACAGCGGATAAGATTGAGGCAGAAAGGCATAAAGAGGCAAGAACTGAAGGGTTTTTCAGAAAATGGAAATCCTTTATTATCCGCATTCTCCAAAAGAATTGCCAACTCATGAAATCTTTCCGTTACACGGGGTGGTACTGCCAGGAGGTGTTGTCGGATTCATTGGGGACACTTAAAATATAGGAGATGAAAGATCGGGCTTCTTTTCGTGAAACCTTCCCGACTTGAAAATTTTTGAGTTATGTTGAAACCCAAAATATCCCCGGCCCTTTAGAGTTTGATTTGCTTGTAGACAAAGGTACTACCTGCTTCCCGGAAGGGACAGACAGGTACTCCTCCAGCGATGTTTGTTTGTTGATGTGTTGTAAGATGAGGCCTTTTGGTTCCAGGCCCCTGCTAGATGTCATGTTTTATGCTATGTCCTCATGTTTGATCCCATCCCGGTGGTGTTTTTAGACAGGATTACTGCAAATGTTTGCTATTAGGGAGACATGAATCCTACTGCTCACAGAAAAATGTATCCCTACTTAAAATTATAACCTTTATTGATATACATTAAAAATACATATATAAACCTCAAAAAATAAGACAAAATGTATTTTGTCATCCACACCCGAACAGGCAAATCACATATGTAGAATAAAGTAGATATTTAAGGTATTATTGATAAACCCCACAGACACGAATCCTAGTCTATCGTCACCTTCTCCGGGACTTTTACCCTCATTTTTCTGTAAAGATGTTACTTATCGTGTTTATTGCCATGTTCATTTATAATGACTACTTTGCTATCTTTCTGTTTATTGGATTATATGATTATTCTTATTGCAAAAACCCAATAAAAATGTATATGTTATATGGATTTCACTGTATTTCCTTGTGAACGCCATTTGCAGTTAACACTCTGTACTGAACGGACTGCTCTGTCTACTTGCTTGCTGGCATGCATGCAGGCACACTATTTCTCAGCGATTTTAGACAGGAAAAGCTGCTATTTAGATTAGTTAGGGGAGGGGTAAAAAAATGACAAAAAATTACGTTTCGGTCAGTAAGACCTTTTTCAAAGCAGTCACTAAAGGAAGAAAAATATACATATATTAACAAAACAACAACATTATATTTGCAAACAAAATTATATATACAAAGCCATAAACACAATGTGTAAGTATGTACATATATACAGAAGAAACAATTATTGCGAGTCTGCAAAAAAGGTTGCTTTACACATAGATCTACACAAGTTATGGTCTAATCTGTCATATAATATCCATGAAACTTAGCAAGCATTATAGTCAAACACAGATATGACATTCAGATCCTCAAATTATTATAAAACCTGCAGATAAGGGGGGTGCCATTGTTGTTCTAGACAAAAGTACATATATATATATATAAGAAGTCCACAGACAATTGAGGGACTCTGATACTTACATACCTGTAGATTCAGATCTCATTTTTAAGATTAAAAAGAGGATAAAAACACATTATTCATAAGTCCACATATAAGTTCCTCATTGCCGAACACTCTGTCACACCTGTATTTTACATACTTCCTAAGGTACATAAACATCTAGATAAACCCCCCGGCAGACCCATAGTAGTATCAACCGATTACATTTTTTCCCCTTTGGCACAATTTCTAGAAAAGATTTTTTCGCCTTTTATTAAAAATACACAATCTTTTATTTAAGACACGGGACACTTTCTATCAATTCTGCAGACTATGGAAAAGAACCCTGACACTGCTTAGCTGCTTCCTGTTGGTGTCAGTAATTTATATACATCGATAGAGCACACAAAAAGCATTGAAGCCATTCTAAAACTACTACAAAATTCAGCACTCAGCCCAGACAAAAGTAATTTCTGCATTGACCTTCTTGCTATCATTTTAGAGGAGATCCAACTTTCTATTTGAGAACACCTTTTATAGACAGACGCGAGACAGCTATGGGGTCCAACATGGCACCCCCATATGCTAATGCCTATATGGCGGACTTTGAAAACAACTTCATCTATACCAGGGATTCCCAAACTCCAGTCCTCAAACCCCACCAACAGGTCATGTTTTCAGGATATCCCACAGAATGCACTGACAATAATTAAATCACCTGTGCAGCATAATTAAATCACTTGGTGGGGCGGAAGGACTGGAGTGTGGGAACCCCTGATCTATACCAATGACCTTTTCCCAAAACATACTATCATCTGGAAAAGATACATAGATGATATATTCTATATTTGGAATGGGGATCCTAACACTCTGGGTAAGTTCTTGGAATGGATAAATTCCATCTGCCCTGAACTCCAATTTACAATCCAGTTCTATCAGAATTCTCTCAAATTTCTTAGACACTCTTGTGCTAAGGAAACACGATAACACATTATGCACCGATATTTATATCAAACCAACTGACAGAAATAATTTACTTCATTTCAAAAGTTGCCAGACCCAAAACGACCAAGGAACCTCTCCCCAAATCCCAGCTCATGAGAGTAAACCGTATTGTTTCAGATCCCATACTGAGGTTGAAAAGAATGGAAGAAATGAGAAACAAATTTAGGAGTCGTGGTTACCCAGAACATACCTTAGTTCCAGATATCGCTGAAAAAAAGAAAGATGTAAACAAACCCCTTAGACTACCATTTGTACATACGTACCATCCACTAATGAAGGGCATATACAACATCTTACATAAAAACTGCGGCATTTTGAAATGTGCATACCCAGACATACAGGAATTCCAGAATAAGATCCCAATTTGCACCAGAAGAAAAAAAACATCCGAGATAAACTGATAAGAGCCGATATAGGACCCTCCCATGCAACATCATTTCAATCCACCTTACACCCCTTAAAAACAGAAACTTTTCCTTGCTTACATTGTGTACACTATTCGAACGTCATAAAGGGCTCCTATGTGCTCCATCCTAGAACAGGTAAAAGATTTGAGATAAAAGTTTTTTTTCACTTGTGACAGTACCTTTGTTGTATACACAATTAAGTGTCCATGCGGTTTACTCTACATAGGGGAGACGACTCAATGCATTAAAGACCGGATTTCTAATCACAAGTCCACTATACATTGTGGCAAAACTTGGCTTCCAATCCAATACCACTTTACACAAGCGAAACATAATATCTCAACTCAGATATCAGATTCTTGAGCAGGTACCACCACTAGGAAGGGTGGTAATCACACAAAGCTACTCAAACAACGTGAATCCTTTTGGATACATACCCTGGATACATTACATCCTAAAGGGCTTAATAGAGAATGTGATTGAGAATGTGATAGATCATGTAATAATTCTTTTTTCGCTTGTTTTCACAGCTGCGATAAAGACCAGGGACGTCAGGGTGAGATATTACTACTCATCACATATTCTCTCCTTCATCCTGTATTTATGTTTCCCTTTTCACCATATACTATCCTTTATTTTTCCACCTTTGCTTACTTTTTTTAATTTAAGACATTACATAACTATTCTCTACCATATTATCATTCTCTACTATAATTACCTTTACACATGTCTCATTTACATCTTATTTTTTCCTCATATCCCTCAATTCATGTCTTCTTCCATTTCATCCCTTTTCCATCATCTCATATATTTAGTCTCATTTACATTCTTTCATGGCCTCTTACATTTGCCTCTTTTTTCTCTATACTTATCCCTGATTGCGACCCCTGCGCCTTAGAACATCCTTATACTCCTGGGTTCATTTTTTTATTCCATCCCCTCTCCAATTATCACAGACTCTGTTTCATTCATATCTCTCACATACTTCTCTATATACATCCTTAGACGTGATCCTCGCACCCAAGATTGCTCGGCATATGCGCGAGAATTCTGTGCAGCGGTAGTAGCTCTCCCTTAGAGATCTCAGGCGCCTGCGCGTCCTCCGGCGCGACCGCGCACTTTCTATTTAGGATGCTGGTGTCTGCAAGACAGCCAGTGCTCCTATCACCTAGCGGCTGCATTCCAGCATATTACCTTATCTTCCCAATACTGGTACGTGTTTTCTCTACTTATCCCTCGCCTGGATCTTATTTTCACGATTTTCTCTTACTATTTTTTTCACCCCTATCCTTTACCTTCTATATAGTGTTTTTCACATAGGGCGCAATAGGCTTTTTTGTTTATATCTAGCCTCCTCTTGAGCAATTGCCATAATTATATATGATAATGACATATAGGCTCTTATATAAGGGGATATCTGCAGTTTTTAGCAGACATAAGCATATTGAAATATATCCCATATGTCATTATCTGTGTTTGACTGTAATGCCTCCTAAGTTTTATGGATATTATATGACAGATTTAAAGCAAAAGTTTTACCGGCTCACTGAATCCTGGACGCACGGACTTGCAGGACCGCAAAGGTTCATGTAGAAGAAGAAATAGTGGGATGTCCAGCGTCTTCAAATGCCATATTCTTTTATTGATAGTCCACAACAGCAACACAACGATACACACACTAAAAACAAGCCAACGCGTTTCAGGCCATTACAGGCCCTTCCTCATGGCACGGCTACAAGTTTGTTCAGCCACCATTTTATAAAAATATACCGACCAATCATAGGTCTAGTACAAGACATGTGATTATCCAAAATGGAGGAAAATATACAAACAGGATTTTCTATGTTAATATGATACATTGCATATATATTGTATTTTAATAATATAACACGAGATCCGTTCTCTTATTCAAACCATATGGTTGGTATGATCTCAATAAGAAAATCCAGTACGCCTCGCGTGTACGAAGCTTGCGAGTCCAATCCCCTCCTCTTTTGGGGGATGTAACCCTTTCTAAGCCGATTACTGATAGTGTATCAGTTTTTTGGTCATGCAATTGGATACAGTGTGCAGAAACTGCTGAAATTTTATGAAGTTCATTTGATTTTACATCCGAGAGGTGTCTCCGGATTCTGACTTTTAGTTGACATGAAGTGGAGCCTACATATTGTTTCTGACAGTGTTCACATGATATTAAGTATACTACGTGGGTTGTATTACAGTTTACATAGGTCTGTATATTATATTTCTCCTTCGTTACATATGATGAAAATCCTGATGTAATCTGCAAAAATAAACAGCATATACATTTTTTATGTGAACACTTGAAACAACCTTTGAATTTTAACCACGTAGGTTTTGGAGTTCTTGCAAGAAGAAGGGTTGGCGATAGTATATTACCAAGAGTTAAACTTTTTTTAGATACACATCTTATACCATTTTTGAGTATCTCATAATATCCCGGGTCATTGTATAAAATTGGTAGATGTTTCAACATGATTTGGGATATTTGTTTGTACTCCTGGGAATATACAGTAGAGAATACCATTTTTGTTTCTTGCTGTCTTTTTTATTTTTATATTTTAATAGGGTTTCTCTAGGTATTTTCGCAACTTTGTTTTCCGCTGCCTTAATCATCCACTGTGGATATTGTCGTTCAGTTAGCCTACATTGTAAAGCTTTCCTATCTGCTTCATATGTGTTGATATTTGAATTGTTCTGTTTTAATCTGATGTGTTCACCTACTGGAACTGATTTTATGGTATGAAGCGGATGATTAGAGCATGCATGGAGTATTGAATTTCCTGCTGTGTCCTTTCTATAGGATTCACTATGTATAGCTGCAGTCGCCTCATCTCCGATCAAAACCAAAAACGTAGTTTTTTTAGAATATGTGTGAGTAAATTTTAATCCTACAAAATTTGAGTTTAGATACGCTATAAAAGATGGTATAATCGCTGTATCCCCTTTCCAAATAATCACCAAGTCGTCTATAAAACGACCAAACCATTTTAGATGTTCAAAAAAAAGGATTATCGTGATTAAAAATATAACGGTTCTCCCACCATGCCATAAAAATTATAGCATATGAAGGTGAAAATTTGGCTCCCATTGCTGCTCCTGTTGTCTGTAAAAAAAACTTTAAATCAAACATAAAATAATTGTGATTCAACAGAAAATATATTGCTTCCACTAAAAAGTGTTTTAACTTTTCTGAGTAGTTACTATAAGTATCAAGAAACCATAACACAGCAATTAGCCCATAATTATGGGGGATACAGGTGTAAAGAGATACGACGTCTGCAGCAATCCATACATGGTCCGATTCCCATTTGAAATTTTGAAGAGATAAGAGAACATGTTTGGAGTCTTTTATAAAGCCTGGTATGTTAACAGTTAATGGCTGTAGAAGGCTGTCAACACACTCCCCTAGGTGTTCATTTGTAAATGAAATGCCAGAGACAATAGGTCTAAGCTGAGGGGGAAAAAAATTTGTGTGTGTTTTCGGGAAGGAATGAAAAAACCGGTATAGAAGGATATTCGAGGACTATATATTGTGCTTGTTTTTCAGTGAGTACTCCTAATGATACACCAAATGCAACTAGTTTTTTTAATTTCCCATTGTATTCCGTGGTTGGATCAGCAGACAAGGGGAGGTAAGTAGAGGTGTCTTGTAACATGAGCAGATTTTGGTGTTCTCTAATCCTCTATTACTACAACTCCTCCACCCTTGTCCGCTCTTCTCACCACTATATCTTGCATTTTAGAAAGACTGTCCAGTGCAGCTCTCTGAGAATGATTTAAATTGTCATGGTAAATTTTTTTTATTTTTTGAAATTTTTTTCATGCAAATTACACAATTCTTTCTCTATGAGCTCCTGGAATCGGTCAGCGGCTTGTGACCTGGCATGGATTGGGTAAAATGAAGGATTAGGTGTAAGGAAATTTTCTGAAAAATCAATATGTTCCTGTATATTTTCGTGTTCCAATTCATGCAATTCATTGATAGTTACCTGCTCTACAAAATTACAAGGAAATCCTAAAGCATTCTCCTCTGCATTTACAGAATTTGTATCTCCGCCCATATCTATAGATTCAATTTCTAACTCTGAATTTTCATTTGGGTCAGATAAACTCTGAAATGCAGGGGAGAAATGCTTTTTGACAGTAAGCTTTCTCACAAACCTGTTAATGTCAAGAATAGTTGAAAAAAGATCAAAATGATTGCTAGGGGAAAAAGAAAGTCCTAATGACCGAACTGAAATTTGTTCTGCTGTCAGGATTTTGGCTGACATATTTACCACAGTTAGTGAAAGTTCCTCCGATACTTTGATCTTGCTTGGCGTCGCGGGGGTCTCCGTCCTTCTATGTTTCCTCCCTGCTCGCCGTTTTTTGATTGTTTTCGCTGTGCCGGTGTAGCTGACGTTGTTGCAGATGGAGTTGGTGGAAACAGTTGCTCTTTAATTTGTAACCTCTGTTCATTAGTGTCAGATGCTGTGTCTGAAGTGTCCTGTTCAGACCCAAAGTTCACATGTGCTTCACGGTGTTTTTTAAAACGTGTTTTTAGTGTGTGTATCGTTGTGTTGCTGTTGTGGACTATCAATAAAAGAATATGGCATTTGAAGACGCTGGACATCCCACTATTTCTTCTTTTATATGACAGATTAGACCATAACTTGTGTAGCTCTACGTTTATAGCAACCTTTTTCTGCAGACTCGCAATAATTAGGTTTCTTCTGTATATATGTACATACTTACACATTGTATTTATGGCTTTGGATATATAATTTTGTTTGTATATAAAATGTTATTGTTTTGTTAATATATGTATATTTTTCTTCTTTTAGTGATGGTTTTGAAAAAGGGTCTTACTGACCAAAACGTCATTTTATGTCACAAAAACACATATCTTGTATGGAGCATCGTTTATGTAATAAAGAAACACTGCATTCTTGACACAGGTCAAGAGCTGTGGACGGCTCTGCACACTCAGATCGACCAGTGGCTGGGTGCTAAGAACCTGGCGCAAGGCAAGGTGGTGTGCAACAATGGGAGAAATCTCCTTGCTGCCCTTAGAATCGGTGGACTTGCGCACATCCCTTGCCTGGCACACGTCATGAACCGGGTTTGTGCAGAAATTTCTCAAGCGATACCCGGGTCTTGACTGTCTGCTGAGGAAGGCTCGAGGTCTTAGTTCACACTTCTGGCATTCGCACCCTTTTCGCCACAACTGGCAGCGTTATCTGGGCCTCCCCGTCAACCGTCTGATATGTGATGTGACATTTTTATTGGTACCATTATGGGGTGCACATGCCACTTTGATCACTTTTTATTAAGATTTTTGTGAGGCGTTTTTAACACAGCAATCCTAGTAGTGTTTTTTTTTATTTTTAACAGTGGTCACCATGCAGTATAAATGACATGCTAGCTTTATTCAGCAGGTCGACATGAATATAGTGATACCCAATTTGTATATTTTATGTTTAACTGATTTTACACAATAAACACACTTATCTAAAAAGGAAAACACATTTTTGCATCGCCATAGTCTGAGCACCATAACTTATGTACTTTTGTGTGCACAGACCTGTATAGGAGCTTGTTTTTTTGTGAAGAAAATGGTGAAGAAAATGCTGCAATCCTAGTAGTGTTTTTTTTTTATTTTTAACCGCGCTCAATGTGCAGTATATGTGACAAGTTAGTTTTACTCTGTTAGCCGTTATGATTATGGCGATACCCAATTTATATATTTTTTTATGTTGACGTGCTTTAAAAAAAGTTTTTATTGTGTAAAACAATATTTATTCATCGCTATCTTCTGATGGCCTTAACTTTTTTATATTTCTGTATACAGAACTGTAAGTTTTTTGGGGGGGGTTTTTTGTGGGATGAACTGACGTTTTATTTGGCACCACTTTGGCATTTATACGAGTTTTTTTTAATCACTTTTTATTCCATTTTATGTGAGCAAAATTTGCAATTCTGAGACTTCTGGGGGCAAGGCATCTAGCATGGCCGCATTTTAGCTGAGCGCCAGCAAACCCTCAGTGAAACTTGCTTTAAACTTGCTTAGAGTAATGGCTGTGGTGGCAGCCATTACTCTCAGCTCCTAGCAGACAGGATGAGGCTACAGTGAATCATCCAGCATAGTAGCTCTGCTCTGTCTCCATCAACCCTATCAAGAAGGAAACCTGGAGTACAGACAATTCATCTCACAAGGCATTATTTGAAAGGGGCTGAGAAGCCCAAAGCGCCCTCTGTTGGATGTAACAAATCCTCAATTTGCTTTTGACCCACTGGGTCTTGAGAAAGCGAAAAGGATTTTAGCCAAGCCAGTATCTCTCAACTGCAGACAACACTGTTTTGGGATTTTTGTCCCTCATCAGTGCAGAGCAGAGCGATACTGGCAGGCTGTGTGGGAGGCACTGAGTGGCTCAGAAAGGGAAACATCTCTCCTTGAGGAGAGCACCAAACGAATGGCGTGTAGAGTTATGTATTGCCTTTTCGGCCTCTACTAAGCATCTGCATATCACAAGGCATTATGGGAATTCAGACAATTCAGAGAGACTCTGAGTGATTTATTACCCTCAGTTCTAAGCAGGGTCGCCTTGCCAGAGTCAGGAGAGCAAGCACAACATCACTAATTGCTAAACTTTTCACCTCAGCTTATCTCTGGACTCTCACAAGCAGTAACAGGCAAATTTCACCAGCACCATTAACCTTGCAGGCTCCAGGAGATGTCTCAGAGCAAAAGCATATGCTGTAGTTTAGTGAACTTGGCCAAGTGGAAAGACATTTTGGAGGCTCACTAGCTTTCTCCACATAGTCTGCAACAACTACTGGGCCTTGGACGCCATCTACAGGCCATTAAACAGTATACTTGCCACCTACTGCTGAGTGACTCCTAGCATCCAACTGCTATAAATAAAACACATCGCAAGCAACTTTGTGGGCAATGCATCCCACATACCTGCTGTAGGTGCAACAGATTTTTCATAACATAAGGAGCCACAAGCTGCGTAGTATGGGACTACTATTTACCCTAATCTGAACCCTGACTCTGCTTCAATTTAAAGCACTTTGGCTCAATGGAGGGTGAGAACTTAACACAGAACGCCCGAGCGTTGGGACCGTTGTTTGTTCTCGATCCTGTCTGATTCAGAAACTCCACCCACTACAAGGACAGTGGTCGGTGGGCTTGAAATACATATACCGCACAGTATAATCAGCTACATATGAGCGCTTTACTGGGCGGTGGAGATAATATAGATGCCATTCATGTCAAAGGTGCACCGCACCCCATTGGTGCACTGCGCTCCCTAATGTTGCGTCGCTACCTATCCTTCTAGTACCTGCAATGTTCTACAGGGTGGGCCATTTATATGGATACATCTAAATAAAATGGGAATGGTTGGTGATATTAACTTCCTGTTTGTGACACATTAATATATGGGAGGGGAAAACTTTTCACGATGGATGCTGACCATGGTGGTCATTTTGAAGTCGGCCATTTTGGATCCAACTTTATTTTTTCCAATGGGAAGAGGGTCATGTAGCACATCAAACTTATTGAGAATTTGGTTTTAACGTAACTTTTTTTATTTCATGAGTTATTTACAAGTTTATGACCACTTATTAAATGTGTTCAAAGTGCTACCCATTGCGTTGGATTGTCAATTAATCCCTCAATGCACTGATACCTGACACCGCAGAAGAAATGCTAGCACAGGCTTCCAGTATCCATTGTTTCAGATGCTGCACATCTTGTTTCTACATAGCATAGACAATTGCCTTCAGATGACCCCAAAAAGATAAAAGTATAAGAGGGTCAGATCGGGAGACGACCAATCCACTTTCCAGGAAACTGTTCATGTAGTACTGGTCGGACTTAACACCCATAATGTGGTGGTGCACCATCTTGCTGGAAAAACTCAGAGAACATGCCATCTTCAGTGCATAAAGAGGGCAACACATCATCATGTAGCAATTTCAGATATCCAGTGGCATTGAGGTTTCCATTGATGAAGAATGGCCCCACTATCTTTGTAACCCATATGCTATATCATACTATCAATTTTTTTTTTTAACTGTATATTTTCTTTATTAATACTTAAAGAAAAGCAATTATATAACAAGTATCGACAAGCTGTTAAACTCAGCAGAAGCCTACCAGCAGAAAATTGTGAAGAAACATCATAAATCCAGCTAGTATAACATTATACAAAAAGGGTGCGTTGTTACAGTAAACCATATTTAGCTAATCCAGACCTATGCACATAAAGACCAGTTCAAGAAGGACAGAACAGACAGGACGGAAACAAAAGGGAAAGGGGAGGACACTCAAGATAGCATAGGAGATAAGACCTTGATTGACCCACTCCACTACCGAGATGACTCGGACATCGTTGGTTAAAGCAAACAGTTCCAAGGCTGACCAGATTTGTGTAAACTGATCAAGTTTATTATACACCAGGGCCGTGAGGTACTCCATGTTTTTAATATCCCCCAGGCGACCATATAACTCAGTAATTTAGGGTGCCCTCTTTTATTTCCAGTGGAATGATATTAAGCAGCGAGGTGCCGTGAGAACATGCATCAATAGTTTAAGCGAGTATTTCGGGATCTGAGTTGGAAATACTTTAAAAAGGAAACAAAGCGGATCCATTAGCAAGAGAACACCTACCACATCATTAATAAACACCTTAACCGTCAACCAAAAGGATTTTATCTTGTGACATTCCCAGAAAATATGATAGATATTGCCCCCTTGAATTTCACAGTGCCAGCATCTGTCCAGGATAGCCGGGTTCAGTTTATGCAACAAGGAGGGAGTAGTATACCAGCACATTAAGATTTTATATATGTTTTCCTTATATGTTATACACATAGATGTCTGCGAAGCCCGTCTCCATTCTTCTACAGTGATTTCTCTATTTAACATTGCCTCCCACCTTGCCAAATACTTATGTTTCGGTGGCTCATCTGGAGAAGGGCTCAACAGCATAGCGTAAATGCTTGAAATCAGCCCTCTAGTAGAGGTATTTAACCTACATAACTTTTCAAACTGAGTGGGAACAGATACTGTCCTAGAGTGCAGAGTACTAGTCAAATAATGGGAAATTTGCATGTAAGAGTAATAACTACTGGGCAAATCATGATCTGACTGAAGGCTGGAGAAGGATTTAAGACATCTGGTTCTGTGATCTACAATGTCAGCGAACCGGAATAACCCCTTATTGAACCACCAACGCATAGCCGGACCTCCCATACCCTCCGGAAATGATGGGTTAAACAAGAAGCAAGTCATAGCAGATGATGGTTTCATAGTTTCATAGTTTGTAAGGCCGAAAAAAGACAAGACGTCCATCCAGTTCAGCCTGCTATGCTAAGGTGTTGATCCAGAGGAAGGCAAAAACCCCAAATGAGGTATAAAGCCAATTGTCCTCATTTTAGGGAAAAATTCCTTCCCGACTACAAATCTGGCAATCAGAAAAATCCCTGGATCATGACCCCTCTCCTGAATCCTAGACACTATAACTTGTTATATTATTACGCTCTGGAAATGCATCTAAACCATTTTTGAACTCCATTATTGAATTCACCATGACAAGTCCCTCTGGCAGAGAGTTCCATAGTCTCACTGCTCTTAAAGTAAAGAATCCCTTTCTATGTTCATGTATGGTGAACAAAGCCCAAATCGCCTTGCACATCGAAGCCAAATTTCCCTTGTGAGGGCCATTGGACCAAGCAAAATCCTGTTAACTGGTGCGTGAGTTGTGGCCATAGAGGGGGTTAGGGGTGTGTGGGGGCCAACCATAGCTTCTCTATTTCAAACCATACTGAATAAGCATAAAGAGCCGTAGCTGTGAAGCCCAATAATACCTAGAAATATCTGGCACCGCCAATCCACCTCTGTTTTTCCCAGTTATTAGTACATTTTGTTGAATTCTGTGACTTTTGCAAGCCCAAATAAATCTAAATATAGCAGATTGAAGGTTTTTCAAATCCCTCATCGGTACTCTCACCGGTAGAGTCTCGAAAAGATACAACAATTTGGGCAAAAGTGTCATCTTAAATGCCGAGATGCGACCAAATAACGACAAGGGAAACCCCATCCATTTAGCCATAGAGGTCTTGATCTCCTGAAACACCCTAGGAAAGTTGTGACTGTATAGGGAAGTGTATGATGTTGTTATGTGTACTCCCAAGTATTTTATAGAGGAGGATCTCCAATTGTATGAGAAGTTGGCCTGTAGAGTATCCAACAATTGTTTGGGCAGCTTTATGGGTAGCGCTTCTGTCTTTGCCGTGTTAATTTTGTAGCCTGAAATATTACAAAAGTCATTTAGCAATCTATGCAGGTTAGGGAGGGATATAAGCGGTGAAGTTAATGTCAACAATATATCATCCGCAAATAGGGATAACTTAAATTCCTTCTCCTGTACGGAGATTCCTTGAATGCTCGGATCGAGGCGAACAGCGGAGGCTCAACACATAAAGCAAAAAATTAAGGGCGAGAGAGGACATCCCTGCCTAGTGCCGTTTGAGATAGATATCATTGGGGACATAGTGTGTGGTAAACGTATTGTTGCTATCGGTCTAGAATACAAAGCTCATAGAGCTTGAAGAAAGGGTCCACCCATTCCGAAGGTCATAAGAACCTCAAATATGTAGGCCCAACCAATGCGGTCAAATGCCTTTTCGGCATCAAGGCTTAATAGTAATGCGGATAGGTTGGATTTGTTGACCACATCGATCAGATCCACCGTCCTATGAGTATTTGTTCTCCCCCCTGGCGGGGGGGGGAATAAATTTAATAATAACCACTTGGTCTTTATGTATGTAACAAGTATGGCGATAATTCAGGGCCAAATACCTGATAGTAGAGGTACATCAGACCATCAGGCCCAGGTGCTTTGCCACTTGGCATAGACTTCAGAACCCCATCCAATTCCTCCAATAAAATTGGAGCATTAAGAGGGTCCCTAGCCTCAGAAGTGAGGCTCGGCAGTCCGCAAGATGTTAAAAATTGCCTTATAATCTGATTCTGAGAATCCAAATCCCAGGCAAGGAATCCGGAAGAGAATATAGTCCTGAGAAAGTATTGAAAAAAATTGCTTGGGCGAGATCACCTGGTGTTGGGTCGGGGTTCATATGCAACCTGTCACTTCTAGTCCCATAAAGCATAAAGTGTTCGGCTAGATACATCTTCCCTCAGCTGTTTGGCTAAGAGTGTGTGAGCCTTGTTACCCCACTCGTAGTATCTACGCCGTGAATATACAAACTCTTCTGCTCCTGAAAGAGAGGTTGTAGCACAGCCAAACAGCAGTGTGGGAAAGTTTAAAGCTGAGTATTTGAGGAAGTCGAACGTGGTCTGGAGTGTGTTTGCCTTTTTAAAGTGTGTTTCTTTTAAGTGTGGAGATTAGATTGAGAGGACTTTAGATTTGGGGAGTTCAGAGGGTGGACAGTTTTGTATCGCTTTATGTATTATAATTGTATTCATATATCTTTTTGGTAACATCCCCTATGAGTTCCATGTTTGACAATGCTGTTTCTCAGTGCAACAACCTGTGCATGTACTGCCATCCTTGTAGCACAGTTCGAGGGGGCATACTGACTGTGCAAGATGTGTGCACACTGACATTTAGAGCCGGATCCTGGATCTAAATGAGCAAGTGGCGACATTGGATCATTGCCAACTTGGAAGCGAGTTTGTCACGCTCACTGAGCAATCACTTGCAGGTGTAGATCTTGGGGAGGGTGGTAGCCATGGAGGTGCAGGAACATGAGGAGCTGGATGGGTAACAGTCAGAAGGCGGGTAGAGGGAAGAGTGTACAGGAAGGCTAGTCCTGGATTTGGTACACCCCAAAACAAATTTTGCAAAGATTCGGAAGATGAGGGGATATCAGTTCAGAAATAGCGTTGCTGAAGCAAGACACTACCCTGTCTGCTCCAGTAAGATTTGGGGATATAGGAGTGCAGGTCAGGCTAGACAGGTAGGCTGTAGTTGGGGACTCCATTCATTAGGGCCACAGAAAGGCGCAATCCTGCCACAAAGACCGGGATCGTCGAACAGTATGTTTTTTACCTGGGGCCATTGGGTGTTCGGACATATCGCGGTTCGGAGTGACAGATTGCGGGTGGGTGCTTGGTGAGAATCCAGCTGTCATGGTCCACATTGGCACCATTGTCAATGGTAGAGGTAGGTGGAGTGTCTTAAAATGATTTCAGGCAACTTAGGCACAAAAAGATCAAGGGCAAGGACCTCAAGAGTAATATTTTCTGAATTATACCTGTTCACGAGCAACCAGAGAGGCAGAAGGGAGATTAGGAGGGTGATAAGTGCTCAAAATTTGGTGTTGGAAAGAGGGATTTGGGTTTTTGGGAGAAGAGAGACTGAGCTGAATTTCTGTCTGGCTTCAGGGATCTACTGCTAGGGATGGGCTGCATCCTACAATAGGGGGGTGCCAGATGGTATTGGGGGACAAATGGCCAGGAAGTGTAGAGGGCATATTTAAGATAGAGATTGGCGGGGTGGGTAAATTACAAAGATTAGCTGCAAGTTAGTGAAATAGAGAGCTGGGACAATTAGTACAAAAATCAGGGTGTGGAGGTGGAGGGGTAACGGGGGGGGGTGTTGAAATAAGTTAAAAAGATCAAGGGAGAAGGAATAAAAACTTGAAAAATCTCTTTAAATGTTGGCTGACCAATGCAGGAGTTGGACAACAAAAATAAATGATCTAGAATTACTAATAGCTGAGAAAAATATACATAGTGGGGATAACAGCATGGCTGGCCCGAGGAGATACTGACTGGGCGGTGTTAACTTACTGGATTACAGTCTATTTAGAAAAGGATCGTAAGACGGAATGGGGAGGTGTCTGGCTCTATGTAAAATCCTGTACTGAAGCCAAACACTGCGGGAAGATATAGGTACGGTAATGGCAACAAGTGGAATCATTATGGGTAAATATACATGGGGTAACACAACAAATATAATACTTATAGGAGGTCTGCTATGGCCCCAAGTATAACAGACCATTAGAAGATGTACTCCTCAGCCAAATAGATGAGGCGTGCTAATCAGGAATGAGGTTATTATATATGGGCGACTAAACTATTCAGGGTCATTCAATGGGAATCCTGAAAACATGTAGCTCCTCACAAAGGAAAACAGGTTTTGCAATAACTAATGATAATCTACCTTTGCCAAATGGTGCAAGAAGCCGTCTAGAGAGAAAAGCCCTTCTAGATTTAAATATTGACTAATAGACCTGACAGAGTAACAAGGGATCAGGGTTGAGGGGCACCTGGGGAATAGTGAAAATAATATAATAAATTTCAGTTTATCCTTCAATAGAGTTTTTGTCAAGGAGCCCAAAAACACTGAATTTTAGGGAAGGCTAATTTTATTCTGTTAGGGACGGCCTAAACCGTTATTGACTGGGACTAGTGTTAAATATGGCAGAATTAATAATTAAATGTATATTTTTAAAAAAACATCCTAGGCTACCACTGTGAGAGGTTACATACCTTATGGTAAATAAAATAATTAGAAGAAACAGTAAAATCACACAATGTGGGATCAACAGGGATGTAAAGAGAGGCAATAAAAAACAAAAAGGGAAAGCGTTTCAACCTACTAAAAACAGGTGGTAGTGAAGACGGCATAAGAAGCCTTTTAGGGAAAAAAATAAAGTGTGTAAAATAATGATAAAGGCAGCAAAGCTGGGAGACAAAGGACGTTATTGCCATAGAAAGTAAAACTAACCCCAAATATTTTTTTTTTAACTATATAAATAGTGTAAAAAGATTAAAACAGAAAATGTTTGGCCCTTTGAAAAATACTGAGGGAGAGACAGTAGAGAGCGATATGTGAAAAAGCAAACCTATTAAAACACACTTTTTTCTCCACTGTATTTTCACGAGGGGATGAGCTTCTGTGACACCGAGTGGGATGAGGTAAACTCACCAACTTAAAAAGTTTCTTTCTTGTCTTCCCAAGAAGAAGTGCAGATACGCCTTAGGAAGATATAAAATAGACAAATCCCAGGTCCAATGGCCATACACCCACGTGTCCTACGAGAGTTAAGGTGATGTATAGATAGGCCCCTATCTTAATATTTATGGAGCTGTCTAATAACGGGTATGTCCCAACAGGATTGGCGCTAGCATATGTGTGCCCAATATCAAAAGGGTCAAAAAGTTGATCCTTTGTAACTATAGGTCGTTAAGTTTGGACCTCTGTGTGTAGGTCAAAATGTTTGAAGGTTTCTCAGGAGATGCTCCTGGAGTAGTCTCACTGAAAATTAATGTATAACACCGTTCCAGCAGGGTTTATGAAGTATCTCGGTCCTGTGCGACTAAATCTCATCAGCTTCTATGAGGGAAGTCAGTGCTTAGACTGGATCGGGGGTTGCGGCAACTGGATGTCATATATCTAGATTTTTCTAAAGCATTGATACGGTGCCACCTTAAGGTTGGTAAGTAATATGAGGAATGCTTGGGAAATGGGGGAAAAACGTGTGCAAGTGGGATAGCAACTGGCTCACGGATACGAAAACAAAGGGTAGTAATTACGGTACATACTCTGACCTGGATTGCTGTTCTAGTGGGGTTCACAAGGGTCAGTATTGGGCCCTACCCTCTTCAACATTTTCATCTAACGATCTTTTCACATTATGGATTGCAAAAGTAGCCCATATCGATTCTTTGCAGACATTACAAAGCTCTGTAAAGTAACTCAAACACAATAGAGGATAATGTGTAATTACAATGGAATTGGATAAGTTGGGGCCTGGGCAGGGAAATGGCAGATGAGGTTTTTTAACACAGATAAAGCAAGGTTATGCACATGGGGAGGGGAAAAATCAAATTACATACTACATGTTAAAAGGAAAAAGGCTGGGTAAAAGTGACTTGGATGAAGGACTAGGAATCACTGGTGGGACAGTAACTTAATTGTAGCAAGCCAGTGTCAGACAGCAGTTTGCCAAGGGCTAATAGGATCATGGGGTGCATTTAAAAGGGGCAATAGAGGACATATGAGAACATTTTCTCCATTTATTACAAGTCACATGGTTAAGACCACACATGGAATATTGTGTACGTTTAGGCACCAGTGGCACAGGAAAGACATTGTAGAGCTTGAACAGGTACAAAGCAGGCAACAAAAATATTAAAAGACTGAGTGGACTGCAGATACCCAGAAAGATTAGCAAGATTAGTGTTATGTAGTTTAGAGAAAATACGCTTGGGGAGGGACATAATAATATGTTTAATGATTAAAGGTCCAATATAGAGATGTTCTCAAGATTTATTTTATACCCACGGGGACTGTATCTAGAACAAGGGGGCATCATCTACGTCTTGAGGAACGAAAGTTTCTGCCAGAGGAAACTTGTCATGGTTGAATTCAATAACAGTGTTCAAAAAGGGTTTGGATGCATTTCTGAGAGTAATATATATCAGTTATAGTGACTAGGAATATTGGAGAGGGGTCTTTGATTCAGGGATTATTTCAGATTGCCAAACTGGGTTGTCGGGAAGGAAACTTTTTCCCTCAAATGAGGGAAAATTGGCTTCTATCTCATTGGGGTTTTTTGTCCTTTCCTCTGGGATCAACACTTAAGCAAACAAGGCTGCTGAAACTGGATGGATGATTGTCTTATTACTGCTCTTAGTCTTCTCTCGTCTTGACTACTGCAAAATTCCATTTGCTTATCGGTTCTCCTCTCTGCAAACCTCTCCCCTATCCAATCTGTCCAGAAATGAGCAGCCAGGCTTGTCTTTATCTCAGCCGCTATACTGATGCCTCTACCCTGTGTCTGTCACTGTCACTGGTTTGGGCCCCCATCCAGTACAGGTTGACAGTATAAAACTCAGCACTCTCACATAAGTCTCACAGCGCATGCTCCTACCTACATCTCCTCCCTAGTCTCTGTTCTACAGCCCTAACCAGTTTACTACGCTCTGCTGATGATATCAGATACATTCATCAAATCATAGAACCTCCCATTGCCCGCCTACAAGATTTCCACACGTGTGGCACCAATTCTCTGGAATATGCTACTAGTGTGGCGATCAGGCACATTCAACAAACCCTCACAGTTTTTAAGAGCGGGCCACATGAAAAAATACATCTTCTCGGTATCTGGCACCAAAGTCATAACCGCTATCTCACAATCTGTCACTCCCTGCACTTGGGGCACTCACAGGCACTTATCTGTATATACAGATGTACTGTTGGGGTGGCAGATTCATCATTTTTCATGTTAAACTCCCCTATTTATTGAAACATGGCCGGCGGAACCATTGTATAAAAAAACTTGGCACTTCTTACCGTATTGTTTCACCCCATCACACCCTAAATAGATGTAAGATCTCACGAGCAGGGCCCTCACACCTTGTGTACAGTTGAAGTACTTTTAATGTGTAATGACTGTATGTTTACCCTTGAATTTGTTAAAGTGTGCGGAAATATGTTGGCGCTATAGAAGAAATAAAGATTTTATTATTTATTCATTATTATTTTTTTGGCACTTACAAACTTTGTAACTTATGATTGTTAATGGAGGAGTCTGAGGAAAACACCTCTCCATTATATCGCTTGTGCATGGTGTCAGTCAGGGGTGTTCATGTTGCCAAGGCCGGACACTTACCCCGTGTCACTATTTCCTCAGTACCAGTAACAATCAGAGCTAGACCCCTCACATGCGACGGGAACCCCACATCGCCCAAGCGATAGTATGGAGATACCTCTATTACTATCACTGGAAGTAAATGGAAAAAAATTGCCAAGAAAACTTTTATTTAAATATAAAACCAATCCCCCCGTCACCAGCCCTTTCACCATTTATTAAAAAAGTCCAATCATATGTGGTTCGATATAATACAATGTGTCAATATATTTTCCAAAAGTAGAACTTGTATAAACATAACAAGTAAAAAAAAAAATACCATGACAGTACTTAACGCCATCTTGCTGCAGCTGATCTTTCTTAGGGGTTGCCATGGTCGGAGTTCAAACCTGCATATATGTTTCTGGGAGGTTGAAGACCACAGACGCACCACATCTCCAGGGGGATGATTCTCTATCTCCCCTCCAAAGATATAATAGGTGTGCTCTGTTCTCGTCTCTTCACCCCTTCACACACCATTGTGATATTGCATATAGTGACCCAAAAAAAACAATCCCCACCTATTCACCAAACCTCTCCATCTATCACCCCATAAAAAAAAAAAAATAACCTTTTCACCTCCAACTTATCACCCCACAACCTTTCCTTATGCAACATATCACCCCATAACCTCCAACACTATCACACAATATCCTTTCCACTTCACTATGGAGTTTTTATAGAGGTGGCAACAGGTAGGAAGTGCTGAAAAAAATAGAATTCTATAGATGATTGTGTGCGTGAATTTTCGGTGGATAAGTCGTGGCCAGGAAAAAGTCATCATGGCGTCGGTCCTGGACAGGATGGAGAAGGGGAAATAGAAAAATTCCAGTCATTGAATGACTTACTCTGGTGTGTCCCTAGATTGTAACTGCACTGTATGTCACTTAAACATCTGCAGAGTCTGTATAC
>JAODAL010026468.1:0-56734 GCA_025379985.1 Phyllomedusa bahiana | reverse complement strand
CCGTGACTTAGGGAAGTGTTACGCTCTAGCACTTTTTAAAATGGCTGAAAACTCATTAAGCAGTTTTGTAATTAAATGGAAATTCCGTGTTGTCAATAGCAAAGTTCGCTGGGCTTTGAGAACGGGAGGTTTAATATAGAAAGAAAAAATGGACATTTGGGGGTATAGAGGAGAATGTGCTGCATTGTAAGTAACATAGAGGACTTCTCAGTATGAAAAACAATATAAATTATGTCTGTGAATCTGACCCATTCCTCCCCAGCCCTTGAGATGTCCTCTTCAGACTCTTTGTTTCTGTTTCTAGGGAAGATGGGTAACAAAAAACATGGCTGTGGTGACCACTTCTACAGAAATGTTCACACAACTTTCCCTGACTCCTGAATGGGAAATAGGCCTTGTTGTAGAATAACATATTAAGACAGGACTTGGCGATGTGTCACTGCAGAGGAAAGATGTTTGCTATTAAGTACAGAAAATTTTATATGATAACTGTAATATCCACCATATTAGGTTGTTTTAACACAGCATGAAATAGCAGGTATGACTAAGCAACATTACAGAAGAAAACAAGGATTATCTGTCTATCCATGTATCTCTCTCTATTTATCTGTCTATCCATTTATCTATCTATCTATCTATCTATCTATCTATCTATCTATCTATCTATCTATCTATCCATCCATCGTATATCCATTTATCCATGTACCTATCATCTCTCTCTATTTATTTATCTATCTATCCATTTATCCATATATCTATCATATCTATTTATCTATCTATTATAAGATCATTTTCGTTTACAGAAGGATACATTTTGATGTAATAGGATATAATATTTCTGATTAAACAGGTCCAATTTTATTCTATTTTATCTATTTTTTTAAACGCAGAAAATTGTGGATGTCATGGCTGCAAACTGGGTTGAAAAAGACATAAATCTAAATTCATGTTCAATTTATTAAGGGTGCTTACACAAAAAGTAGTGGTGGTACAACAGAAAGCAGTTTTATTTTTTCTTTTAAAGCGGACCTGTCTCTAAGCCTGACTTGTCTAATTTAGTAAATACTTATTTCCCCATTAAAAGATAATTCTGGGGCATTTTTCTTACAGTTCTGCATTGAGTAGTTTCTCTATTTACTTTTTTAGAAGTCATGAATAAATTGACAACTGGACGTTAGTTTTCCCCTCGTCAATAGGGTCAATTTGTTCACCTTACATACACAGTCTGATTCAGTAAGCCCTTTAATTTACATTGTCAGAATGAAAAGGACATAACGACACCCATTAATACCCAAATGTAAATGTTTTAAAATGTTTCTGGGAAGAATAACAGGGGAACGGCCACCCCCACAGAACTCAAAAAAAAAAAAATATAATAAAACAACACATGAGAAAGACGACAGTCCTCTTTAAGAATTTAAGTTATCAATGCACCAAAAGGCCTGTGCTGAAAAATTATTTTCGACGGGGAATAAGTCCCATACGACCTTTCCCCCTTTTCGGGAATTTCATCATATTTGGACATTTTGGGCCTAGTTTAAAGGGGTGAAATGGTTGTTCCTCAAAAGGAATAAAGAAGTTAAACCAAAACTGCAATTTGTAGGATTTTTTTTGGACATTCTTTTCCCCCATTAAAATCAGAATTTTTCTTTTTTTTTTTACAAACTATATTTGCCACATTAAATTTACTGGAGGCAAAACGAAAGGCCATCGGCCTGAAAAGACATGTCAGCCTCAAAAGACCCCAAAGCCCGGGGGGTCAAATAACTGAAAGGGGCCAAGGGGCGGGAACCTGCAGGTTTTCCCCACAACTGATATACAGCACTAAATGACAATAAATAAGGGGGCCGAATTTCTAAAAAAATTGGGTTTCGGTTCCTTCGCCAAATTTTTTCCGACAAAATTCGTTTCGGTCCGAATTACTTGGCAACAACACTTAAAAAACAGTTATTTCCAGCTGCCCAACCTGCGGGGTGCTGTAGAACGTTGTCCATGCTTAAATATGCAGAGGGCGTTGGTTTGGTCTTCAACAATTTTGTTTTTAGTATGACACGCACTGACTGCCGCCGCTCTAGAATCCCTTCCTTAAAATTCCCGGGCATTTAAAAGAGGGAAAAACTGCCCAAAAAAAACTAAACGGAAGTAGCCTGATAAAGTCATGCTAGCGAAAGCGGGGAAAAAACAACTGAGAGCTCAGGTGGCAAATTAGTGATGGGTGGGGGTGCGGGGGCAGCCACACAGCATGAGTCAGGCAGGGGCACAATGACTTTATGGGGCGGAAAAACAGTATTAGGCCACAAGGGGCCAATGAACAGTGGGAGGTCAGGGCCCGGCAGCATATGAGGTCAGCAGGGGCACAATGACTTTATGGGGGCGGCAAAACATTTTAGCCACAGAGTGGCAAATGATAGAGTGTGGAGGTCACGGCGGCAGCAGTATGAGGTCAGACATGCACAATGACATTAAGGGAGGCGGCAAACAGTATTAGGCCACAGAGTGGCAAAATGATACATGTGGAGGTCACGGGGGCGCAGAAAGGGGTCAACATGGCACAAAGACATTATGGAGGGGGCAAAACAGTATTAGGCCCACAGAGGCACAATGAACAGGTGGGGGCCCCACGGCGGCCCAGTATGAGGTCAGACAGTGGCACAAAAAAATTATGGAGCGGAAAAACAGTATTGGGGCACAGAGGGCACAACACACAGTGTGGGGGGGTCACGGGCGGCACAGTAGAGTAGACAGTGCAAATGGCATTCGGGGTGGCAAAACAGTATTAGGCCACGAGTGGCACAATTACAGTTGGGGGTCACGGGGGCAGCAGTATGGGTCAGACAGTGGCACAAGAAAAAATTCGGGAGGTGGCAAAAACAGGAGTAGGCCACATGGGGGAGGGCACGGCACAGCCACGCACAGCATGAGGTCAGACAGGCACAATACCATGTGGGGGGCACGACAGGAGTCACACAGCACATGAGGTCAAAGAGGGCAAAATGACATTCTCAGGGGCAAAATAGTAATGGCCACAGAGCGCAAAATGACTGAGAGCGGAGCCCGGCGGCAGCAGATGGGGTCAGCAGGGGCACAATGACAGAGAGGGGAGGTATGACGGGAGAAACCCCGCAAGGTCAGAGAGTGGCACAATGCATTCTGCAGGTGGCAAAATAGTATTAGGCCACAGAGGGGCAAAATGACGAGAGCGGAGGTCACGGCGGCAGCACATGAGGTCGGATGCACAATGAAAAGATGGAGTGATACAGGAGCAACAGCATGAGTCAAGAGTGGCACAATGACATTCGGAGGTGGCAAAACAACCAGGCCGCAGAGTGGCCAATGACACAGTGTGGATGAGGGGAAACAGCAACAGCAGCAGCACAAGCACATAAGTGGCACAATGACAGAGTGTTGAGGGGGGTGGCAATACCATCCCTTAAAGACGGGGGTGGGGCAGATGGAGAAACTATCAGCAATTTGGCATCGGGCGGGTGGCGGCATCAGAATAGTGAGGCAGGGTAGTTTGAACCCAGAAAAAACCCTAAGGCATTGGGGTGTGGAAACCTGGCCGATCCACGCCTGACTCTTGACAAAGGTCAGTCGTTCAACTTTTCCCCGGGGAAACGGGTTCTCCTTGGGTAACGATGCCCCCCCCCGCACTGAACACCCCCAGCCACACTACGGGCCCGGGGCGGACAGTTTTCCCCTGAAAACCCGGGCAAGTTGCGGCCACACTCCGTTTGGCTGCCCATAGTCCACGATCTTCAAACGGGGGTGGGAGTGTGTCCAAGTGGGAAACCTGTTGGTTCGGGAATCCCCTGCCTGCTCGCTGCTCTCTGCGTGACTGCCCTCCTCACTAGGGGGGTGAAGGAAGCTGCTCATTATGACCCAACTTAGGTTCGCGATGGAGCTGGTATGCCCCCCCCCCCCCTTCCCCCAGCAGCCGCCAGTGTACGTGAGGCCGGGGAACCCCCCCCGGGTCAGACCTTCAGGGGGAGGGACGATGCCCACATGGGCCAGCGCCAAACTGATTACGGAGGATTTTCCCTATAGTTTTTGAGTTTTTTTTCCCTCTCAAAGCTGGGAAAAAGGCTCCCCATTTGGACCGTAGCGAGGGTCCAATAGGGGGAGAGCCAGAAGTCATCCCTTTTTCCCCGGATGCACATTCGCCCACTGCCAGAAAATAAGCACGCAAAATTTTGCCAAAAAGTGACCCCGACCCCCCTCCCCATTTCCAAAAATACTGCCACGGTCAGTCTCCCTCCCCTTCCTAATCTCCTCCACCCCTAGCGCTCCTCCCCCCCCTTTTGTCCCCCCGGGTGAAAACCCCCCTATTTAAAATGTTTTGCTAATGTTCCCCTTTCCCCCTTTATTTATTCCCAATTTTGGGGGGAAAGGAGTAGTGAAATTAGTCCCCCCCCCCAAAAATTTTTTTTTAGATCTGTTAGGGAATGAAGCGGGAATGCGTTTTTTTATTTTAGTTGGGAAAAAATAAGGGTTAAATGGTAAAAATAATGAGATATGAATGGGCAAAAATTTAAAGGGATATTTTTTTGTTTTTTAAAAAAATTTAAGGGGTTTTTTTTATAAGGGAAAATGGAGGTAAATAGGGTAAAACAAAAATCGCGTGTTGGGGGGGCCGTTTTTGGGGAATCGGGGGGGTTTTTGGGTTTGTAAATGTTTGTGATGAATTTTTCCGGATTTTTCAGAATTTTGAAGAAGGTGGAAAACTTCAAACCCTTTTTTAAACCAGTTAAAGGGCCATCAGGGGATGGACCATTTTGGGTGAGGGGAAATTTCCTATTGTCCGACTTGGTTTGATTTGATTTTGGCGGGAGAAAAAAGATTTTTGTGAAGGGGGGAAGCCCCCGGGTGATTGCGCCCGAGGCAACTAGGTGTAGCTGCGTGACCCCGCTGTCCCCTACAATTGGTATGATGGGGGCAGTACGGGGAGCGAGATGGTGGTGGTGGTGGAGGAGGAGGAGGGGGCCAAATTGGCGCAGGAGCACGTTTGAAAACGTGGGGGAGAAAGGGGGTCCCCTGTCCAAGTTGTTGGTGTGCCTGGCAGGAAGCACTTCACCCAGGGGGGGCCTAAAGGACTGTACTGGCCCCTGACCGATTACAGCCCCAGACGTCCGCGCCCTGTACCTTGGAACAAACCGATAAGCTAAAGGGAAACTACCCATTTTCTGTTCTACATATTATGAAGTCGGAACCCTTTTTGGAAAAGAAATTACGCGGAACCTCCATCCGGCTGGGCCCACAAGCCATTAGTTCTCTGAAGGGTGCAGAGTCCACCATTTGGAAAAGGGAAACTGCAGTCCCAACAATTTGGACGGGAGCACGGTCAGCTGCCGCACCTTAGGAGGGTTTGGGACGCATACTGTTTTCTTTAAAAATCGCCTCTCGAACGACGCTGGCCCATGAGTACGGGGGACAGGAGCACTGGCCCGGGGAGAGGATGAAAAAGAGAAACAGCAGCCTTCTGCAGAGGTGGTGGAGCCTTAAACTGCTGAAATGGATGCTCCACTGGCCCCTGCGCTGCTGCACGGCAGATGGACCACCACATCTAGCCACTTTTCCCCCGGGCCACCGGAAAGTGACGCGCTTGTGTTGACGCGGGGGCCGTTTGTGCCAACGTAGCCCCCGGGCCCGCTTCACTTTCCCCCACAGATTCTACATATACCCATATTCGGCCCCCCTCCGGGTCTTACAAAGAACTGCCACACCGCCGGGTACTGATTTTACCGCCAAACGCCCGACTGATAAACTACTGCCGCCGCTGCCCGGGGGGGCCCCCCCTGTGCGCTCTGCTTGGCCCTCAAGCGGGTTTTTCCCCCTGGCCGTTTGGGGCCCCCCGACCTCCACGCTGCAAACCCTCGACTCAGGGCCACACAACCCACTTGCTGGCTCGCCGCTCCCTGACGCGCAAGCTGACGCCCTCTTCTCCTGACAATGAAGCCCTTTGCTTCCCCCGGGCTCCCAAGTGCGGTCGGCCAAACATCATCACTATTTGTGTTTCATCGTCACACGTCCCATCACCGCTTGGGTAAGCCGAGGTTTTGCCTCTCACCACAAAACCTCCCATCCACTCCCACATCTATACTTTGCCGCCTACTGCAAGAACTGGGGATTTTGGCCCCCATTTCTTCGCTGCCACGTACGCGACTCCCCTCCTCAATTGTTCATCCTCGCATATAGTGCGCGACCCCAGACCACATATAACCCCTGCTGAGGGGAACTGGAGGACAGAGGCGGGCTAGGCAGGAGGGCCGCGACCCGCTCCCGGGCCATGCCAACTAAGTGTTGGTCTGAGGTTCCCACCGACTCTTGGGTGGGTTGTCAATTCATCTGGAGGAAGAGGATGACCTAGTCCCAACAAGAAAACCCTTTTGGGTTCTGAACAACACACGGCCCTAGAATGACACGGCAGTTTTGGCCTCACCAGTGACCCCTCTGCGACGTCCCCTTGCTGTGCTGCGACCCCCCGGGCCCGTTTTTTTTAGAAAAGTTTGGGCCACTGCCACTCCAGTTTCAGAGCCTGCCCCTCTCGTCTGACAACTGTTTTTCTAAAATGTCCCCCACTGTTTGATGAAAAACTATCTGTATATGATAAAAACACCCTGTTTTTTTACCTCCAAAAAGAACCCAGAAACAACGGGGAACCCCTTTATTTAAATTTCGCTCCACAAATGCCAGGAAAAATTTTTCTTTTTGTGTCTTACAAGCACTGTGTTTTTACTAAAAGTAAAACACAAACAGGCTTAAATTAACCTTCGCTTGTGAATTTTCTACAAGAAAATGTATATATTTTGGTTTGAAAAAGACGGTTATTTTTTGTCACACAGCAGCAAAACAAGCTTAATTAACCCCTGGAGTAATTGCGCCAAAGAAATTGAGCCCACAAACTAGTACCTTTACAATTGCGTTTTTTCTACGCCCCCAAAAACAAGAGATACAGTTTTAATTTTGCCTTTGCTTGTAATTAGGCTACCAAAAAAAAAATATATATATTTGGCTTGAAAAAACGGTTTAATTTTTTTTCAAACACACCAATAAAACAACGCTTAATTAACCCCTGGGTGTAATGCCCAAGAATTGAGCCGCACAAAACAGTAGCGTGTTAAATTTTCGTGTTTTTTACTCCCCCACACAAGAATACAGTTTAATTTGCCTTTTGGCTTTGGGAATTTGGCTACCAAAAAAATATAAATATTTGGCGTTGAAAAAAAAACGGGTTTTTTTTTTCCACACCCAAAAAAACGCAATAACCCCTGGGTTAATTCGCCAAAAATTGAGCCGCAAAACTAGTAGCTGTTACAATTGCGTGTTTCTACGCCCCACAAAAAGAGATACAGTTGAATTTGCCTTTGCTTTTGAATTAGGCTACCAAAAAAAAAAAATATAAAATTTTTGGGTTAAAAAAAACGTTTTAAATTTTTGTCACCAAAAACCCCCAAAACCCAAAGCTTAAATTTTAAACCCCGATGTAAAAGCGCCAAAGAATTAGCCGCACAAACTAGTAGGGTTTACAATTGCGTGTTTTTTACCCACACAACAAAGAAACCAGTTGTAATTTTTCCTTTGCTTTGAATTAGGCTACCAAAAAAAAAATAATATTTGGCGTTTGAAAAGAACGGTTTATTTTTGTCAGCAACCCCTAAAACAACCTTAATTAACCCCTGGTGTAAATTGCGCCAAAGAATTGAGCCGCACAAACTAGTAGCGTTACAATTGCGTGTTTTCTACCCACACCAACAAGAGAACATTGTAATTTTTCCTTGCTTGTTTGAAAAAATTGGCTACCAAAAAAAAAAATTATTATTTGGCGTTTAAAAAGACGGTTTTTTTTTGCACACACCCGCAAAAAAAAGCTTAAAACCCCTGGATGTAAATTGGGGCCAAGAATTGAGCCCCACAAAAAGTAGCGGTTACAATGCGTGTTTTCCAACGCCCCACAAAAAGAGAACATTGTAATTTGCCTTTGCTTGGAATTAGCTACCAAAAAAAAATATATTTTGGCTTGAAAAAGACGTTTTTTTTTGTCAACCCCACCGGGAAAAAAAACCCCTAATTTTCCCTGGATTAAATTCCCCCAAAAAATTTGGGCCGCACAAACTATAGCGTGTTTCAATTGCGTTTTTCTACGCCACACAACCAAAGAAAACAGTTGAATTTGGGCCCTTTGCTTTTGAATTAGGGTACCAAAAAAAAAAAAATATTTGGCTTGAAAAGAAAAGGTTTTTTTTTCCCCCCACACCACAAAACAACGCTTTAAATTTAACCCCCGGATGTAAATTTCGCCAAAGAAGAGCCCCACAAACTAGTACCGGTTAAAAATTTCTGTTTTCTACGCCAACAACAAAGATACATTTTTAATTTGCCCCTTTGCTTTGAATTAGGCACCCAAAAAAAAATATTAATTTTGGGGGGTTAAAAAAAGGTTTTTAAATTTTTGCACACACCAGCAAAACAACCTTTTAAATTTAACCCCGGATGTAAATTCGCAATAAATTCACAGCCAAAAATAAGTGGGATTTGTAATTTTTAAAAAAAACCCGTTTCTTTAAATAATACAAAAGGAACGGGTTAGACCACTTGGGTAATTTAATGATATCAGCTGCAGTGGACGCACATGGGTTTTCAGATCCAATACCCCAAAAATCAGAATAGAACATTCAGAGAACACCTCGAGACAAACTGAGACACCCCACAAAAATCGCGTATAAAAAAATTTTTTCAGAAAGCCTATACCCCCAGCACACCCTTTCCCTATCAGTACTGAAGGGAGGGGGCTCCCACGGGGCGCTCGGCTTATATATGGGTGACGTCACAGAATCCCCCGTCCTAAGGGGTTTACCTGCACGTCATCGGCTATCCCCTTTTCCTCCCGATGCTTTCCCCCAGTAGCGCCCGTCTCGCAGCCATTTTTCAACAAAAGCCCTTCTTTTTACCCCGAAGTACCCCCAAGTTCACTTCGGTCCGAACCAATTTCCTGAAATTCTAACGAAATTCCCCTTCGTTAGAATCAATTCGCCCATCTCACAATAAACTGTCCCTGCCTTCTCCTTAGAAAGCCCGGCTGCTGCCGATGGCTCTCCCCTTCCTCAGCTGCACAGTTAGGGCACGTCACCACGGCAAGGGTTTTTTTATGGTTTTTTTCAGGGGGGTTTGCGTTTTTCAAGACCCCTAAAACCTCCGAAAATGAGCACAATTGTGCTCTATGGAAGTCCCCACTGCACGGGTTTTCCACCCGGCGGGTTTTCCGGACGGAACATGTGCATCTCAATGGGAGGGGGGGGGCGTTCCCCCCTCATTCGCGAGAAAACCGTTCCCTAAACGGCCGTGGGACAGCCCAAAAAAGAACAAATACCGGTCAGGGGAAACTGACCGGTATTTTCCGCTCCGGGGGACGCACCTTGGCCGTGTTCACACGGCTTTTTTCATGGGGGATTTGTGAGCCGGGGTTTTGGGTCGAAAAACCGCGTGAATAAGGGGCGGAGGGGGCGGGGCCGGAGCGCGGGCGGGGCGCCGCTCCCCCGGCCCCAAGACTGTCATTTCTATGGCCGTACCGCCGTAAATAATTGCATGTCACTTTCTCCCCCCGCGGGGGATTCGCCACGGGGAGGAAAAACACGAATCCACTGTTCTCATGAGAGCAGGGATTACCAATTACTTCCGACGGGTAGCCCGAAAAGCAGCGCAAGTCCGGCGCGGGGTACGGGGGCCATTCCGGACAAAAAAACCGTGTGAAAGGGCCCTTTTAGGCACTCTAACTCTGCACGGCTGTTTTAACACAGCCATGCACAGTTAGATGCCGGCCCGCTGAACGTGTATAGAGAACTGGCAATTGGCATCAGTATAAGCGTGGACTGCGCCCCCTCACTTAATCCGAGTGGTACCCCGGGTGTCTGCCCATCCCACCTGCCCTCAAAAAACGGTGCTGGCCATAGCTGACAGAAGCAGACAGGGCAAGGACATTTTCCCAGACCACTATATGAAATGAAAGGGATGCTCTGATTGGTTGTTATGGGCAACAAAGTGAGTTTTAGACATAAGCAGTTTCACACATGTTGTCCTATGTGTGAGAGGAGACAGGTAGCAACTTATGCTTTTGTCTCCATGGAAAACACGTGTACACATGTTAAACCAAGCATTCATATTATTGGAGCCTGGGAAAAATACTTCATTTGGGGCCCAAAATTTTTAAAAAGGTGTATTGGCATCTTTAGGCCTTGTGCACATGTCACAGACATAGACCCTGTATGGCAAAAGACAGAGAGCCACATGTAAGAAAACTGTCTAGATCTAAAAAAAAATCACTTGTTGCCCTAGCCCCAATCAAGCTCCCTTTCATTTCATATAGTGCTCAGGAAAAAATTAAAGGGGCACTCTGATTGGTTGCTATGGGCAGTTTTCATACATGTGGCCAAGAGTCTCTGTCGCTTCTTACTAGGGAGCTATTGGCACTTCGTGTATGCTGCCAAATGGTGCTATAACACCACACTGTCAAGAGTAGCCAATAGCTCATGGGCCCTAAAGCAAAAGTTCAGTTTTGCCCTAGTCCCCTTTCACCCCACACCATACAACTTCTCAGCCCATCTCTTAGGTGCTGTTCAAACGGCACAGGATGAATACCGGTCGGTTTATCCCACTGGTATTTGTTCTGTTTTCGTGCCGTGCACACGGCCGGCGGGGAACAGTTTTTCTCTGCGATTTGCAGGTTCAAGCCATCACCCTTCACATAGACATATTCATCTTCCGTCCGAAAACCGGACGGAAGAATGAACATGTTCTATATTTTTCGGACCGCCTGCGATCTGAAAAAAACAGCGGGCGGAAAATCCGTGCAGTGGGGACCGCTGCACGGATTTTCCTTTAAGGTCCATGTAAAAGTTTTTCAGGCGTTTTGCAGCCGGTTTTCAAAACAAAGAACCAGCTGAAAAAGTGGACCGTGGGGACATGGCCTTACTTTCAGCTGCACCACTGGGCCTCTTAAGTGACTCATTAATGCACCTGTAATGTTGCTATGGTCTTAAAGGATCAGCCCCAAAACATACCATATGTTTTGCTGTCACTCCCCAAAAAATACATACATCAGAGATAGCATATCTACAGTATTAGACACCTATTATAACACAACAGGCTTAGAGATGGAAGCACAGCTCTGTGCACAATTGTATAGCTCTAAATAATGCAGTAAGGTAGTGAATTGTGGTTACAGTGCAGTTACATCCAATCACTCAGTCATCTGCTTTCTCTTTTCTTCTCTATCTTCAATCTTCCATCAGCTCATCTCTGCACACAAACTCCCCACCCTGTTGCTAGTCAGTAATATTGTCCCACTTTGGGCCCCACACAATACTGCTATCCCCTTCTGTGCTGTACAAACTGATAGCACCCCCGCACAGTAAGAGGTTCCATTGTCCTCACCCCAAAATAATAATGCATGCTTTGTGCACAATGCAATGCAAAATGCACAATGCACAGAATGCAACACGCTAGGGTCCTGGATTTGAATCCCACCAAGGACAACTTCTGCATAGGGTCTGTATGTTCTCAACTTGTTTGTGTGGGTTTACTCTGGGTACTCCAGTTTCCCCCACACTCCAAAACATACTAGTAGATTAATCTGAAATTTAGACTGTTATCCCCAGTCTTTTACATAGGAATGTTACTTCAGACCAGAATTTTACAAGCAATTGTGTAAAAATTGTACAACCAACACTGGCCTCTTTCCTAACAGGAAAAGGGAAGTGTTTAATACATTAATTGAATATGCTTTCCTTATTCTCTGTGAAGACTGGTGATTGGTTACCTGATTTTCCTGCAATTGCCGACAAAATTCCAGGCAAACTGGCCCTACCCGGCCCTATCCGAAACACACACTACAATGTAAGAGTCATAATACACACATGGTGTAGTTGATGAAATGAGCCAAAAGTCAAGTCCAGCTTTTCTGCTTAAATTACATTTTGTCAGTTGACGTTACATTGCGTTGGTGGTTTTACATAAGACTGCATATGAACATCTTTAACAGTTTTTATCACCATGCTATTTCACTGAGTCACAGGCAACGTTTCATCCTCTGTGTCACCAGGCTGTGAGGGGTTCTATAGCAGTTATTAGCATATTTAGCTTCTATGTAACTAACTGAGACATTACAAAGAGGTAAATGCAGGAGATTTAATCTTCAGCAAACAAAGCTATAAGTGCTCTGAGGAGTGAAAACAATTTCTTATCTGTAAACAAAAGCTAATCTCGTTAGAGAGTGAGCTGTCTCTGTAGTGACATCACTCCCTGGTCTCTGTCTAGTCAGGAAGGATGATTATGGACATAACCATTGAAACCTGTGTGCATTCAGAGCAGATAAAATCTCTGTTATCTCATGACCAAGGTAAAAAGTCATCTATTACTTGTCCCTACATGTTGAAAGTTGATCTTTGTAGTGAGAAAACCCCTTTAAGTGGAAATGTATTGCTCAACAAAAAAGTAATGCAAGAAGCTGGGGTGGCATGTATGAAATTTGGCATTTAAACGCCAAATTTCAGACGCATTATAATAGCATAGAATGTGCCTGATTTATGAACCCGCTATACTGTGGGTCATAAATCAGATGCATTCTAGCCCTGAGGCAACATTTCTGGCTCAGGTATAGCACTTTGAAAGTGGTTTACCTGTTGCAGCAGTAATGCGCCTAGAAATGCCGTAGCGAAGCTATAAATTTATAGCTATGTACGGTTCTAATGCGTCCCGCCTCCCGCATGCCCCCTGAGATAGGGCGCATTACAAAGTGCCGCTGATCTTTAATGCGCCTGATATTGGCATGGGGGACATTTAAAACTATCGCGAAGGGGGCTGTGTCTGATGTCGGGCTGAACATACGCCAGACTTGTGGCGCAGCCCCGTTCATACATGTCCCCCCTGGTTCACACCTGCATTGAAATTTCCATTTGGAGCCTCCGATACAGAGGCAAAGCTGGATCCATTACATGACGGTCACTAACAGCGCCCAATGGAATCCATTATCTACATGGTATCCGTCATTTTAACAGAGAGAATGAAGATGCATGCTATGCAGTTTTATTGTGTAACTTTTAAGGAATCTGCAAGGAGGCTCCAAACAGAACCTGTGACACAGATGTGACCTGGGTCTAAGTGAAAGGGCTGAGATTGTCATTTAATTAACAAGCATTGAGATACCCTCCATAGTGCTGTCTCTCTTTACATTTGGTACCACAAAGGCAGGGGTTTCAGACTCCTTTTCACCAAAGGCCACATCAGAATTATGGTTGTCCAAAAAGGGCTGAATACTACAATAAGACTGTATAAAACGTGGGCTGCCTAATGAGGTTGCGGGCTGGATTCGGCCTTATGTGTGACACCTGTGCACTATGGTCTGAGCCCACAAGTTCTCACCTTTTGGCCGTGTTCACACGGCTTATTCCTGACGGATTTGTGCGCCGTAAATTTACGCACAAATCCGCCGTGAAATACGGGGCGGGACGGGGCGGGGCCGGAGCGCGGCGGGGGCGCCGCTCCCGCCCCATAGACAATGCATTGTTTCAGGCGCGTCCGCGCCGTAAATAATGTGCATGTCACTTTCTCTCCCCCTCGGCGGATTTGCCGAGCGGGGGGACGACGGATTTCCACTGTTCTCTATGAGAGCATGGATTACCGTAATGACTCCGACGGATTGGCGCCGTATTGAAGCGCAAATCCGGCGCGGAATACGGCGCCAATCCGTCGGCAAATAAGCCGTGTGAACGGGGCCTTTTGAGACTGGCACCCACCCAATGGAAAAATTCATTTGTTGGGTTTTTCCTATCAAAAGAATCCTACATGGAATCTTCACCAGAAATCCGAGGCTATACCTCAGATTTCTGTCGAAGATTTTAACTTTGCAGAGGCGCTTTTCACCTCTGATTTAGACACGCGAGTTAACGCAATGGTTAATTGTGCTAATTCACATCATGTCTGCCGATGCGGAATCTGAGGAGAAGCCGCTTCCAAAAACGGAACAAAATTTCTGCACCATGGTGAACTGCAACGTAGATTGCAAAAAAATAGGAGTTGAATCTGGATTTTAACTTGCAATCCAATACAGAATTTGCGTCAAATTCCACATTAAAATCTGTTGTGTGAACTGACCAAAAAAGGAAAATAGGAAATGTGCTGTTGTTCCACGATTTTTATGTAAATGTTATAGGCAACATGTGTTATCAAGTGGATTAAGGTAATGTAAATCTACGTTATCAAGAAATTAATTTATTACACATGTAACACAAATCCAGAGAATTAGATGATCAGTTCTATTGTAGCAGTGCTGAATTGTGAGATGTAGCTACATGTGAGATGTGTTACGTTTTGGATAAAACTTGCATTATTCTAATGCCTGTGGTTTTACATAGAACTATAGTAAATTTTACAAGAGCAGAAACCATGCAAAATCCAAAGCATAACTGATCAATACACATCCGCAATGTATTAGGCAGGGCGGAGTTTGTCATTTAGTGCTAGTATTTTTACGTATATTTTCTATGGTTTTATGCAGAACTGCAAATAAATAAATAAACTACATCTGAAAGTAAAGATGCATACAAGATGTGGATGCAAAGAGCTAAAATATCAATCCTAATGTAGCGGAGCTAATGTTGTTAGACATAACTGAGCTCTGCTAGTCTTTTAGTGTTATTCTAATATTTGGTTTTACATTGAACTACAGGTGAACTTGTCATTTAGCAAAACTTGTTGTTAAATGTAGGCTATATACGCTATAGTTTTAAGTAGAGTAAATCTGAAAGACCAATACTAATGTGGCAAGAACTATGTTAGTCTTTTGACCTAACTGGATTATCCTTATGTGGTTTTTACAGAGGATAAACGGAAACTTTCTGCAATGGTTATCAAGTATATTCTAAATGGTTTTGGATAGAATTGCAAATAAACGAACTATATCTCAGAGTGAATATGATATACTCCTAAATGGATCCAAATAGCTAAAATACTAATGGAGCAGAGCTCAGTCAGATGTAGCAGAGCTGTATTAGCCTTAAAGGGGTTGTCCGCTTTATACTGTCTTTTCTCATTATGTGTATAATAGGAAATCATGCCATTTTCTAATATAGATGTATTAAAAATTGTGCTCCTGTACCTCTGTTATACCAGTGCAATTGGATCCTATCTAGAAAAAAGAAAATGGTATAGCCCACATTTCTATAGCCTACAGTAAATTGTTCCCGTGGAGAAACTGTATGGACAAAACAAGTTATGTGATGCGTGGTATCCAGGTAAGGGCGCGTTCCCACTGCACAGGACAAATACCGGTCGGTTTTCCGGCCGGTATTTGTCCTGTGTTTCGGCTGTCCCCACGGCCGCGCGCGCGGCGGGGGGGGGGGGGGGGCTTTTTCTTTCCCCGATGAGCGGAGAACAGCCCTCCCCCCTCCCATTGAGAAGCACATCATTTCCGTCGGAAACCGAACGGGGAAAATTGTGCTTCTACAATGTTTTGCCGCCGGACCGCCGGGGCAAAACCGTCCGACGGGACAACCTGTGCAGTGGGACCTGCGCACGGGTTTTTTCCCTAGAGCACAATTGGGGCTCATTTTCGGCCGGTTTTTCAGGCGTCTGAAAAACCGCAAACCGGCTGAAAAACCCCCGAAAACCCATGCCCTGGGGACATGGCCTAAAAAGTAGTTATTGTGGAGCAGAACTTCTCCAGTATTAGGGTTTGTTCACACGGCTTATTTTGGCCGTGTATTACGCGTCATATGCGGCGAAATGTGCGCCGCAATTACGGTAATCCATAGCTGTTATAGAGAGGTATGCATTACGTGTCGTCCCCCCACATATACAATGCGATCGTATTGTACGCACGGGGAGATAAGTGACATGTCAATTGTTAGAGGCGAATACGCACCGCTGACAATGAATGGGGCCGACGCCTGGCCGGTCCCCCCATGCTTTGGAAGACACGCAGATCAGCGCGTCACTCCAAAACACCCGATGTATTGCAGTGCGTACAATACGTGCCGCAATATGCCATGTGAACATACCCTTAGGGTAGGTCCACACAGCATGGTTTTTTAAGTCAGTTTTTCAGTCGGTTTTCAGGTTTGGAAGACCACCTGAAAAGCGACTAAAACCATCCCATATCTGTATTCTACGTGAAGATTCCAGTGATACTTGATTTATATAGTTTTCATTGTGTTGTACTACTTTTAAATAATAAAAATCTTTTTTTAAAAACTATTTCCTTTACATTGTCATTTTCTAAGACCAATAACTTTGTTTTATTTTTCCTCTGATAGAGCTGTGTAATGGTTCAGTTTTGGCATAGTGAGGTCTAGCTTTTATTGTACCAATTCGGAGCTTATGTGACTTTTTTTTATTCCATTCTTATACAATTTTTTTACCATTTTTTATTTTTTAAAAACTTTGAATTTTGTTCTAATTTAACATTTAGAGGACTTGAACATGTGATTGTTTGTACTATATACGGCAGTATTGATGTACCATAGTTTAATGTGACCTCATTGATCTCCTATTACATTCTGCCTAAGGCAGGGTGTAATAGGAGTACAAACATGGCAGCCCGCTCCATACTCCCTTCACACAGTTTAAACATACAGGTACGTTCATTTGCTTAATGGGTTTATAATATTATATTACCATTATTCCTTTTCGGTTGCCTCATAGATGTCATGTAACCCTGGTGCTGAATGCCAAGTTATATGCGAGCCATTACTATGGACAGGAATGTGGACTGTAGCATTTCTTTTTTATTTCTAGACTAGGGACCTACTGCATTGGTATAAAAGAGGTACAGGAGCAAAATTTTTAATACATGTATGTTAGAAAACTGTATGATTTCCTATTGTATACATAAAGAATAAAAACAGTACAAAGTGGACAACCCCTTTAATGTTTGTGGTTTTACAGAGGACTAGAGTTATCAGAATACACAAATCAGGCAGCTGTAGCAGCTATGTGACAAACCCAGCTCTACTACCCAGGTAAACAGCAGAATAAATAAGTGTGCATTGTACAGGCAGCGCAATTCGGGCTACATTAGAAGCTTTATTGGTTTATCATTATCTGAACAGTTGAGTCAGAAACTTACCAGTAGGAGATCTATTTTCATTAAAGTGTAAAATCTGCCTTCATTCATCAGGCCCTCAATCACACTGACTTATGCAGGATTTGTGATAACAATGTTAGATAGGGGACGTGTTTTATGACCTTGTGCTTGGGGAGGCAGAGGATGTAAGAAGCGGGTTTTGGGCGTAATTGTCTACATGCCATGCTCTACATTACCACATGCTGCTTGCCTTCAGTTAATAAGAAATTGATTTATTTGTAATATACTCTCATTTTCTTTGTCCCTTCTCCTTCTCTCCAATTCAGTTTTCAATTTGTTGTCCCTAAAGTATCTCACTTTCTCCCTCAGATCTTATGGCTGATGAGATTCTATTCAATATCATTTCTTTTTATGTTTCTTACATTTATAATTCCAAAAAATAAATCTGAAATCTTCATAGTAGACATTGCTTGATTAATGTGTATTCGGCTGCACTAATTGTGCATATATCTGTTTAAAATAAGTACAAAATCTGCATTATGAATAATCAACGGCACATGCTGAATCTAACTATAGTTCTTACTTCACCATATTTACTAGTTTTATACATTTATAGTTGTGTTCTTTACATCTCAGGTGAACGGGGGGGGTTAGGTTCAAAGTACCCGGCACTCATAATTAATAATTTAAACCAATTTTCTCAAGCCTTGTTCAGGGCTCTAATGTTACTATGACTAATAACCCCAAACGAGGCTTGAAACGCGTAAGCAGTCTTCACTATGGGAGACATATATGAACGTTCGCTATATTTTTAAATGGGCACACTCCAGTATCAGGCACATTACAGAGTGCCCACAACACTTTGTAATGCGCTTGAGATCAGGGGCGTGCTGGAGGCGTGCCGCACTACAACCGTACAAAGCTACACGTTTATAGCTTTAGTATGGCAAATCAAGGCACAATACTGCTGGAGCAGGTAAACCACTTTAAAAGTGGTTTACCTGAGCCTGAATGGTCCTTTTTGCTTTAGAATGTGCCTGATTTATGACCTGCAGTAGAAAAGGTTGATTGTGCACAAAAAAAGGTGCCTGGGTGCCCTATGAGTTGTTTTTAAATTTTTCCTCATTTTAATGGGACATAATAAAACTTTATGATTGTTTTAATTTCTCCCTATGAATGCTGGATACTTGAACTTAGTTCCTTGCTGCCACCAACCATGAAATTCTGTTCAATGAGAGCATAAAGGCAGCCATCGGTAAGTGGTATTTTTCTTTGTTATTATTGAAGGGGGTTGGTTCCCTTCCCGAGTGTCACCAGTTGTCACAAAAACTGGGTTTGGTTTAAGAACATGGCTTAGTATTAATACCTTTTATTGTCTTCTAGCCCATGAGGCCATGACTCTGAAAGTGTTAATACCAGCATAAATAAAGGGTTAGAGTAGTTAAGAGTTTAATGCAAGTTTTGCTACTAAAAGGGGTAACAGCCAACATTTTTCGTAATACTGAAGAGGTCAATGGTGATATTGGGCAGTGAAGGAGTTAATGTCCACTTTCCTGGTGGTCTATGTTAATCATGGTTTAAAGGGGTTGTCCATCTCCCCAGAAAATGTTTATGGTAGCCCCCATTGGCATGAAGTGATTATTGGTGGAATAAAAAGGTGAATATATTTTTTAGTTACGGTATTTAATACTATTAGAGGGGTTTTTCACTACATATTTTTTTCATTATTGCCATATTGCTGCCCATTGAAAATAAAAATACTTATACTCACCTCAACCCACCGCCTTTCCAGTGCTCCGCCGTCCTCATGTTCTGCCCATTTTCTGTTTACATCTTCCTTTTTCCGAACAGGAAAGTCGCTACTGCAGCCAATCATGTGCCACTGCCTGACTTCACTGTTTGGACATCTCTCTTCCAAACGCTGAAGTCAGGTGGTGACATCCTCGTTCAGAAGAAGAAAGATGTAAACAGAAGAACGGGGAGAGAGAGGTCAGCAAAGTAGAGAGGTCAGTATAAGGGTTTCTTTTAAAAAAAATTGTTATGGACAGCAGTATGGCTGCTATAAAAAAACAATGTGATGGACAATCCTTTCAACCGTTTTCTTTTTTTTTTTTTGGAGGGGAGAGTCAGCCAACTGTTTCAGTTTAGCTGTTACAGGATAAACTGAGCATACCTAACAAGGCCTTATGTACACTGCAGGAATTCTGTGTACTATCCTAATCTGCTGTAAGGCATATGTCCATGAGACAGCTCCTGAAAAATATTTGTTGTTATTATTGAATGTTGGATAGTTGAAGAGTTCCAACCACCTCTCCATTCAAAAGGGAGAACTTTTGGGCCTCGTTATTATGAGGTACCAAGAGTTAGGACCCGCACTATCAAACATTGAGGGCATATCCTATTGACATGCCAATAAGGTTAATTTTTTACATTTATTTCAACGGTACTTCTGCTGTGTGGGTCCACATGAGAAAAACAGGTTTTTATCTCCTGGAAGAATACATTGAATGTCCTTGGAGAACAGCATCAATCAGAGATCTGGAGAACCTTGGTGAAGTCACTTGGTGAAGTCACATGAAGAGTGTATTTTATAACTTTTTTTTCAAACTTTGATCAAATTGTAGTAGACTTTTAAGATATGGGCATACATGTGTGACCATGTCTCCATTCGCTGCAGGTGTCCTTGGCGTTTACCATAACACATTTATTTCAATGAAGGAGAAGCAATAATGGTTGACCAACTATACATTGACACTGGTTGACCTTATTTTTAGGATTAACAAGGTCTCAGCAACAGATTCTAATCAATTTCATGTCGTGGAAAATTCTTTTTGTACATGTACATTGTACTAATTCCCCCATGTAAACCTGCCTGGGATAAACATGTACCTGTCCTAAGATAAAAATAAAAAGGAAGTATTATAAGGGCAGATGAAATGGACCATGAGGTATTCTCTATGTCAGTATGTATTATGCAAATTAAATGTAATGCACTTGGCTGATTGGGAATATATACTAGTCCTCCTTTAATATACCAGAAGCATTAGGGTGCGTTCCCATGGCTGAGGACAAATACCGGTCAGTTTAGCCAACCGGTATTTGTCCTGTTTTGCAGCCGTCCCCACGGCTGCATGGCAGGCGGCTTTTCTCCACTATGAGTGGTGAAAAGCTCTCTCCCTTCACATTCACAAGCACAGATTCCGTCCAAAACCGGACGGAAGATTGTGCTTGTAGAATGTATTTCGGGCTACCCGAGGGCAGAAAAACCGCTGAATGGAAAACCCGTGCAGGGGGGACTGCTGCACGGGTTTTCCGTAGAGCACCATTGTGCACATTTTCAGCCGGTTTTTCAAGCGGTCTGCAAAATCGCAAACCGCATGAAAAACCGTCCGAAAACCCTTGCTGTGGGGACATGCCCTTACTGAGTTTCTTGCGATAGGAGCTGATGAGACTGGCTGTAGTGTAGACTTGTAAAGCTTTATTACCAATATTTATTCTTCACATTTCAGTTTGCCGCCTGACTTTTTTCAGTTGTATAACACGTTTGCTTCTTGTTCCTCAGTTGTCTGATTTGCATTACTTGATCAAATACAATACAGGACATAAGATAACTATTGGGGGTAATCAGCGATAAAATAACACTGGAAACCCTCCTGAAAGTGGCACTTTTTATGGGTATCTTCGAGTTTGTCTCAAGTAAATATAGCTAGTGCAAAACTCATCTGCCATAAGTGCATTTTATCCCTGTAGTGTAATCTTGAAGGGGTTGCCTAGTCTTTATAAAAGTCAAATAATAAGCTACTGCTGCCCCTTCCACTTCGTCTCTTGTGAACCTCCTGGTCTTCTGTTTATTTCCTTCTTACGAACAGGACGTTAATGTTGCAGTCGCTGATTGGCTGCATTGATCAAGTGCCTCTGCTTACATCAATGTTCGGAGCGGTTCACTTCGGAACGGTGATGTAAGCAGACTCATGTCACCGCTGCCACCAATCAGCGGCTGTAGAGGTAACGTCTCATTCGGAAGAAGAAGAAAGTAAATGGAAGATCGGAGATACCTAGCGGTAGAACAGAGGTGAGGAGGAAGGGGAGTTTTTTTCTTTTTGTTGTTGGGCAGTAGCTTCGTATTTAATTTTTATATGAACTGGACAACTCCTTTAAAGATCATATACATTTTTCTCTTTTTTGTTTTCCATCTGTCATAACTATATTTTTTCTTCTTCTTGAAAACGGTTCTGAGAGGGAACCGAAACGTCGCCTTGTGACATGTGGGAATAAATTGTTTTGTTTTTTTCACCTTACCTGATGAGTGCTGCAGAATTTTTCTAGTTTTTTATATTTTTTCTTCAATGTATCTGTATGAGACTTTGCAGGACGGTTTGAAGATTTTATAGGAATATTTGGGGTATATGTTCTGTATTAAGTAACTTGTATTATTTTTTGTTGATGGGGGATATTCACGATTTTCACTGGGTGATAAGGATAGCACGTTTATTCCACGGGTTGCTGCAAGTATGATAATACTAAATTTACATAGTTTTGTTTTGATGCTGTTTGTCAGTCTTCTATGAACACTTTCTGACCTCCTGCCTTTCCAGCGCTGCATTTGCAGAGTCTGTATTTTGTCCTCTAGTGTCTGGACTACTAAACTACACTCCCTCTACATGCTAACAATGAAAGAGCCCCCTATTACATGAATATCTATCTATTTAGATACAAAACTAATGCCTCCTATTTATTTTCTTGAAAACTATGACTGATTCAAAGATCATTGTAACACTAATTGACTGAGCAGTTCTCAGTTTCAAAAACACTATTTTTCAACATAGTTACCACCCATAGCCTATTTTCATCAACAATGAACTAGAGCTTGCATGCTGCACTTTTAAATATCTACACCCAATTTGTGAATGGACATCCAGTACATTTCTTGTCTTTCAGGCCCCTATTGCCTCTATTGAAATGTGCCACCCACTATCTCACTGTGCTTTCATCTACTGGTAGGGCTCTTCTAAAACTGTTCATTTTTAAATGTTGCAGTCAATGTATTGTATTAATATTTTATGCTATAGAGCAACACAAAGTAAGAAATGTGTGAAGTGCAAAGAAAATTATACGTTCTTTTCCAAATTTTGCACATTAAGAAACTGAAAAGTGCGGTGTGCGTATATGTCCTACAATACTTTGTAGGACCACCTTTAATTTCAATGACAGCTGCAGTCTGTTGGATGATATCAAGCAGCTTTGCACATCTAGATGATGGAATTTTTGCCCATTCTTCTTTGCAAAATAGCTTTAGCTCAGTCAGATTGGTTGGGGAACGTTTGTGAACAGCAATTTTTAAGTTCTAACACAAATTCTCAATGGAATTTAAATCTGGAGTTTGACTTTGCCGTTTTAACAGGAAGATGCTTTGATTTAAACTATTCCATTGTAGCTTTGGCTGTATGTTTAGGGTCATAGTCCTGCTGAAAGGTGAACCTCTGCCCAAGTCTAGTCTTTTGCAGCCTCTAACAGATTTCCCTCAAGGATTGCCCTGTATTTAGCTCCATCCATCCTCCCATCAATTCTGAGCAACTTCCCATTCCTTGCTAAACCAAAGCCTCCCCCCAGCATGACGTTGCCTTCACCATACTTCACAGTGGGAATGGTGTGTTCACGGTGATGTGCAGTGTTGGCTTTCCTCCACACATAGCGTGTAGCATTTAAGCCAAAAAGTTATATTTTGTTCTCATCTCACCATAAAATATGCCCGCTGTGTCCCCTACATTGCTTTTGCAGACTGCAAAAATTACGTCTTATCACTTGCTTTAAAAAAGAGTTTTCCTCTTGCCACTCTTCCTTAAATACCAAATTTGGGTAGAACATGACTGATAGTTGTCCACTGGACAGATTAACCCACCTGATTTGTGGCTCTCTGCAGCCAATCTAGAGTGACCCTGGGCCTATTGGATGTTTCTCTTATTTGGACTCTTTGGGCCACATGTATGAAACGGTTTTGGTCTAAAATTCACTTTTTCCCCATAGAAATCTATTGGCAAAAAAGTGAGTTTTAGACCAAAACCGTTTCATACATGTGGCCCTTTGTGGCTGGGCTATCAGTTTAGGTGGACTGTCATATCATGGTAGGTTAGCAGTTGTACCATACTCCTTCCATTTATGGATAATGGATAGAACAGTGCTTCAAGGGATGTTCAGAGCTTGGGCTATTTCTTTAAAACCTAACCCTGCAAAACACTTTGCCACAACTTTATCCCTGAGCTATATGGTGTGTTCCTTGGTTTTTATAATGCTCACTTGTTTTCTATGACAAACCTCTGGGGCATTCACAAAACAGCTGTAGTTATACTGAGAATAAATTACATACAAATGTACTCTATCTACTATTTAGGTTAATTCTAAAGCCAATTGGTTACACTGGATTTTTTAGGGGTATTGCAGTACAGGGGGCTAAATACAAATGAACACCACACTTTTAAGTTTTTCATGTGCAAAAATCTGGAATAGTATATATTATTTCCTTTACACTTCACAAATACAGTGGGGAAAAGAAGTATTTGATACATTGGCAATTTTGAGAGTTTTCCCCACATACAAAGAATGAGGAGGTCTGTAATTTTTATCATAGGTTCACTTCAACTTTGAGAGACAGAATCTAAAAAAATCACAATGTATGATTTTTAAGTAATTAATTTTAATTTTATTGCATGACATAAGTATTTGATCACCTACCAACCAGCAACAATTCGAGCTCTCACAGACCTGTTAGTTTTTCTTTGAGAAGCCTTCTAAGGTTGACCAATTTTGCACACACTGCAGAAGGGATTTTGGCCCAGTCTTCCATACAGATCTTCTCCAGATCTTTCAGGTTTTGGGGGCTGTTGCTGGGCTACAGTGTGTTTCAGCTCCCTCCGAAGATTGCGTTCAGGTTTGGAGACTGGATTGGCCACTTTTGGACCTTGAAATGCTTCTTACAGAACCACTCTTTAGTTGCCTTTATTTTGTGATTCGGATCATGCTGGAAAACCCAGCCATGACCCATCTTCTATGCTCTTACTGAAGGAGTTTATTGCCCAAAACCTCCCCCATCCATCCTTCCTTCAATACGGTGCAGTCGTGCTGTCCACTTTGCAGAAAAGCACCTCCAAAGAATAATGTTTCCACCCCCATGCTTCACGGTTGGGATGGTGTTCTTGGAGTTGTACTCATCCTTCTACTTCCTGCAAACATGGTGAGTGGAGTTGATACCAAAAATTTCTATTTTGTTCTCATCTAACCACATGACCTTCTGCCATGCCTCCTCTGGATTATCCAGATGGTCATTGGCAACCTTAAAGCAGGCCTGGACATGTGCTGGCATGAGCAGGGGGACCTTGCGTGCTCTGCAGGGTTTTAATCCATGACGGTGTAGTGTGTTACTAATAGTAATCTTTGAGACTGTGGTTCCAGCTCCATTAAGGTCATTGACCAGGTCCTCCTGTGTAGTTCTGGCTGATTCCTGATCTTTCTCAGAATCATCCTTCTGAGAAAGAAGGAGGTAAGATCTTGAATGGAGCCCCATTTTCTGTTCTATGGAAATTTCTGTTCTATGGAGTACAGCCGAGCAGTGTTTGGCTGTACTCTGAACGCCCATAGAACAGAATAGAGAGTAGTGTGCAAGCGCATGCTACTCTCTGTTTAAAATGGAGAATTTTGGGGGCCCATTCTTAAGATAAGTGCAAGTCCCAGAGGTGGAACCCAAACCTATCACAATTTGATGACATATCTTATTGATATGCCATCAAGGTGAAAGAGAGGAACAACCCTTTGACACCACTTACAGAGCAGTTAAGTATTTGTTTGCTTGTACTTCCTTTTAAAAAGGGTGTTCAATTGTATGCTAAACATGTATGCAGCTGTGTGCCAACTTCAATGTAAATTAATGTACACCTTAACTCAATTCTTTCAGTATTAAATAATGCACTCAATTAAGTTTTTTAATACTGCCAAGAAACAGTATCCAGATGTTAAGCTGTCGAACATATGCCACAAGAAAACTCTGATGGCATAAGTTTGGTCCATCTAAACCAATGTATACAGTGCAGATATGGTTGAATTTTTCTGCTAATCAAATATATCCCTATTATGAAGCCAAAAAATACAGTGTGAGTAGAGTCTACTCTTCTAAAGATTAACTAATGTTATATCTATGTTACAACAGAGCTACATTTTATCAATGCATAGCTGATATCAAGTTCACTTTAATTATAGCAGTACTGTTTTAACTAGTGTATGACAAAATAACTTATGTATGCATGTACTGCTTATCAAGATTGTTTATATTTATAAGGGGCCTTTCACACGGCTTATTTTGGCGTGGATTGGTGCTGCACTGCGCGCCGGATTCGCGCTGCAGTACGGCGCCAATCCGTCGCAGTAATTACGGTAATCCACCGTTCTCATAGAGAACAGTGGATTCCGTCGCTCAGGCCCGCTCAGCGAATCCGCCGCGGGGGGAGAAAGTGACATGCACATTATCCAGGCGCAACACGCGCCGTGGATAATGCAAGTCTAAGGCTATGTTCACACGGTTTAACTGCGGGACGTAATTACGCCCCGCAGTTACGCCGTGGGGCCCGGGGGGGGCGGGGCGGGGGCGGGGGGGGAGCGGCGGGGGGCCGGCACTTCGCCACCCCCATAGACTATCTTGCTAGCGGCGCGTATACGCCGCTAGAAAATGACATGTCAATTATCTCCCCCCTAGGTATTCGGCCCGAGCAGGGAAGGAGACGTAATCCATAGATCTCTATGAGAACTGTGGATTATCTTTAATGAATGGGCCTTTTCACCCGTAATTTGCGCACTTCGGTGCGTAATTACGGACCGAAATACGGCCCATTTTAAGCCGTGTGAACATAGCCTATGGGGCCGGCGGGCCGCGCCCCGCACCCGCCCCTTATTCAAGCCGAAATTGCAAGCGCAATCCGGCTCGCAATTCCGGCTTGAATAAGCCGTGTGAACCGGGGCTAATAAAAATGTAGTATGTGTTTGTTATGTAAGCATTATTATATTGTTACATTTTATATGCATTGCACGGTGGCTTATTATATATTTGTTTTGTACAGTGGTATTGTTCAATAGTTTTACATAACATAATTTATGTGTAGTGTACATGAAGACGTAAGGTGTATAATATGGTGGCAATATGTATAGTATATGACAACATTATTATGTTTAATTAGTACTATAATTTATATGGCACAATAATGCTCTTCATGTGTATTAAATATTAACATTTATGTATGAAATAATGGCACTATGTATGTGTACAGTACATCTGAGTTATTTATTTGTACAAGAATGATTTAAAACATACATGCCAACTCTCCCGCTTTTGGTGGGGGGTCCCGCTAATTGGGGTCCCCCCCCCCGCCTCCCGGAGAGCTGGCATTCCTCCCGCCACCAGCAGGCGGCGGGGGCTCTTTAACTGACCGCGGCGCCAGAGTAGCGCTGGTGCGCTACTCTTGTGCCGCCGGGCCGCTCCTACAGGCGGGTGAAGCGGCCGCAGCGCCCGCTTCACCCGGCCGGAGTCTCGCTGTGCAGGGAGGAGGCAGGAGGGATCGCTCTTTCCTCCCTCCTCCCCCTGTATGTACAGCGCCGGTGTGCGCCGTACATACAGGTCAGCGGCGCAGGGGGAAGTGACGCGCGGCTGCTCTCACTTCCCCTGAGGAGATCGTCCGGAGCGGCCGCGCTGTAGGAGCCTGGTCAGGTGAGTGGCTTTTATTATTTTATATTTAGGGGCAATACCTGGCAAACAGAGGGGCATCTACCTGGCAAACAATGGGGGCACTTACCTGGCAACAATTGGGGGCACTACCTGGCAACAAAGGAGGCACTACCTGGCCACAGAAGGGGCACTACCTGGCAACATTTGTGGGTGTATACCTGGCAACAGAGGGGGCACTACCTGGCAACAGAGGGGGCACTACCTGCAAACAATGGGGGCACTACCTGGCAAACAATGGGGGCATCACGTGGCAACAGAGGGGCACTACCTGGCAACAAGGGGGGCACTACCTTGCAAACAATGGGGGCACTACCTGGCAAACAATGGGGGCATCACGTGGCAACAGAGGGGGCACTACCTGGCAAATAATGGGGGCACCTACCTGTCAACAGAGGGGCACTACCTGCAAACAATGGGGGCATCTACCTGGCTCACAATGGGGGCACTACCTGGCTAACAATGGGGGGCACTACCTGGCAAACAATGGGGGCACAACCGGGCTAACAAAGTGGGCAATACCTGACTAACAATGGGGGCATCTACCTGGCAACAGAGGGGGCACTACCTGGCAAAACAAAGGGGGAAATACTGGCTAACAATGGGGGCATCTACTGGCAACAGAGGGGGCATCTACTTGCTAAAAGGGGCATCTACTTGGCTACAAGGGGGCATCTACCTGCCTGTAAGGGGCACTACCTGGTTATGGGGGGCTACTACCTGGCTATAAGGGCATCTACCTGGCTTTCTTCCAAAGCCATTATGCAGTTAGGTGGAGTGGGTGTGGCTTTTTGAAGGGGCGTGGCACACCGACAAGATGGGAGTGTCCATGCACATCTTTGCCGCGGCGCGCATAGCGCGACGCCCACCACGATCTCCTACTTTTTCAATTTCAAAAGTTGGCAACTATAATTTAAAATGAATTAGGGGCACCATTTAAAGTTTTAACTTCAGGTGCCAGAAAAGCTACCATAGATTTTATTGTAGGTATTCTTCCATTCTTGTTAGATTTGTCAGGTATTATTTTTTTAAAGTACATTCTTTAGAGCAACTGTATACTCCATGCATATTATCTTATCTTATTTTCTTAAATAAGTCCAAATCCCTTTGTAGATGTAGGCTTAAAATACAGCATTCTCGTTGCTTGCAGTCACCACTAGAGGGAACTTAGAAATTTACTGCTTACTTTAAAGGCCTCATGTATGAAAATTATCTAGGTCTAAGACTTTCTTTGTTGCCCATAGCAACCAATCAGAGCTCCCTTTTCATTTCATATAGTGCTCTGAAAAAATGAAAAGGGGGCCCTGATTGGTTGCTATTGGCAACAAAGGAAGTCTTAGCAATGCAACAACAAATATGAATAGGGCCGTAGACCCTGGTGCTTACCACTCCCTACGTCTGCAGAAATCCTCCAGTGTAATTCTAGGAGAGTATCCGATTGGACTGACGACTCCTGAGTCAGGGAAGTTATTGCAAAACTTGAATGAAATGGTATCAGTACTCCATCCGTAAAAAGTTAAAATCCTTTATTAGGAACTTGTTAAAATCTCTAAAACAAACTACTCCGCATGTGTTGCTTGTTTGTTTGTTTTTTGAGATTTTAACAAGTTCCAAATAAAGGATATGAACTTTTACAGATGGAGTACCGATACCATTTCATTCAAGTTTTGCAATAAAGAAAAAACAGTTTTCATATATGTTCCACTAAAGCTTAAAACTCAGAAAAGGGCACAATGTGCAGTATGATTTCTTGATTCCTTATGTGGTGTCTCTTTCAGTGGTCAGAAGGTTCTGTTTTTAATTGTTTGCGTAGGGGATTTGGTGTAAAAGATGGAAATTTAATTCAGACTTTTTCAAATGGATGACATGGTTTCGACTTAAAATATATATTTTCAAGTTTTCCCTTGTTTTAGTATTTATTCATTTACTCATTTAAAAAAAAATTCATTTATTTGAGATATATATATCTCAAATAATGGAAATAGTCGAATATGGCTTGACAAACCGCTGTTTGATCTTGGCCACCATGCTGCAGCTCAGTTTCACGGTATTGGCCCAGACCATCTTCATGTAGAGCAACAATTCTTTTTTTTAGATCCTCACACAGTTCTTTGCCATGAGATGCCATGCTGAACCAGTATGAGAGAGTGTGAGAGCGATAACATCAAATTCACACCTTAGTCCTTGTAACACTAACAAGTCACATGACACTGTTGAGGGAAAATGGCAAATTGGGCAATTCGTCCATCTTCAATTAGGGGTGTACTCACTTTTGTTGCCAGCAGGATAGACATTGATGGCTGTGGAGGGTTATTGTTTAGGGCAAACTAAATTTACACTGTTATACAAGCTGTACACTGACTACTTTACATTGTATCAAAGTGTTTTGTATATATATATATATATATGTATATATATATATATTATATAATATTGTATGTATATATGTGTGTGTACAATATATATATTATATAATATATATATATATATATTATATATATATATATATATATATATATATATAAAAATAAAGTGACTACTATATGTAGTGACTACTTCGACAGTAGAGCTCCAGGAAGTGCTATTATTTACAAGGATGGATCTCAGTTATTCAACTTGTGATGCTGATAACAATGGCTGAAAAGGAGGAGCCATGATATTCAGAAACTGTTCTAATGGAGCGCTAGACAAAGAAAAAACTTTTTACATATAGACAGTTCTTCAGGCGAAGGTATAAGTAACACAGGGGCAATGTGTAACCCAGCTTTGGTTGGTCCCATTACACTACCTTGTGCAGAATTCCTATCTCCAGAGGAACTACAAGCAAGAAAGCAAAACATTTGGCCATGGATCATGGTGTGGAAGGGTAATGGGGGACAGGAGGGGGGGGGGTGCAACTTAATCTTTTGCGTCAAACCTCTACTCTTTTATGTCTAGGTATTGTGCTATCTGATGTAGTAAATATGGCTTAGCTGCTTTCGGCATCATGGAAATTACAAAAAAATAAATAACCCTGCCCTATCTCATATATTCAAGGATCACCAAGTAAGAATGAGAAGAAAAGGCTAATTACTTAGGAAAAGTTGTAAAAGAGCCTCAGAGTAAAAGACACCAGGCTATGCCATCTTGAGATGACTTGCAGTCTCCTATTATCATTATCCTTACAGTCACCCACAGGATGCCAATTGATCTAGTATGGGAAGATGCACAATTGGTTTTCTTTTTCATTATGCACATTAGTACTTAGTCCCAAACATCTGGCAGCTGAGATTGGTTCAAGACAACTAGACGTATTTGTTCCAGTAGCTTCATTGTAAAACAGGAGATTGCTGTTTTGCCACATTGCCAACACACAGCGATGCCTTCCAAAGTTCAGTTATTATGTTCTCCGTCCTCGAGACTCCAGCATCTCCCAGATGGCACCAAATATGACATCTGCAGTTTCCTGGGCTCGGTTCATTTTGACTTGTTTTTCAATGGGTCTTGTAATTTCATTAACCAGTAACATTCTTTAGGGGTGAAATTTGATTTTTGTATTGGAATCTCCTTGGCCAAGATTCACATGACATTACTGAATGCAAATACAAACAATGGTCTCAATGAGAAACTAGTCATAAAATAGTCATTTGTCTGTTGCATCTATTATTTTCCTTCGGGTTTATGGTATTGTTCCATAATACAACACCAACAAAAGCCTATGGGCTTTAATGTACTTCTGTATGCCTTTGCCCTGTTTTATTAGATGTTGTATTATGAACTTATCCGCCCCTAGAGGTTTCTAGAAGAGCGCTCTTCAGCATTAAAGGGGTTGTCTCGCTACAAAGAATAGCTTTCAAATTGTAGGGAACACAAAATAAAGACATTTTCCAAATATATTGCTTTGTTCATCTGTCTTTGTTAAGGAGATACAAGTGAATTAATCACCTCCCTGGCTATTTCAGTTCCCTCAGTAACCGACCTGTAAACATCTCTTCCCCCTGCTGTTTGTTCTATGTGATAGCAGTGAGTGAGGTCATCACACAGGTCATGGCAGCTTCTGTGCTGCTATGCAGTAAAAAGCTTGATTTATCTAAAGTAAACAGCTCTATTTAGGGCTAGCAGTTTCTGAGAAGCTTCTGAGCTATTCTGAACTAATTAGCAACTGAAAACAGTTAAATACACCATGGAGCTGTATGCAAATTACAGTCAGTCTGAACCAGGAAGTGACATTTCATTCATGCATCCTATGAAACTCTATAGGGAGACAACTCCTTTAAGATGGTGTACATGCCTATAACTTTGTGTAAAAGGTGGCACATAAAGGTACATAAAGGAACAAAAAGGTAAAACATTTTGGACAATCCCCACTTGTTCGTAGGGTCATTTTACAATAAGGAAATCATAAAGTGTCCCACAACTAGCACCCACAGCAATTCACTGTTATATGTGCAGGACCCAGGCAGCAAGTGTTCAATTTCCCTGCAGTGTCCCTACAGGAGAAGTTAGGCACTAGTCTGTATGCACAGGTCCTGCAAAGTGAGACACGCTCTTTCTAACTATTCTCCACTGTGGCTAAACGATGGTGGTCCTGAAAAATAGATCTTCTCTTTAACCTCAGAATTCGTTATTAGGATATATGAAAATCAGTTTTCTAAACTGGACAACCCCTATAAACAACTTGAGAGCTGCAGGTTGCTGATTACTGATTTGCTGCACAATGGACAGTGCTCTTAAAGGGAACCTGTCACATAGGTTATGCCCCCTTTGCTGAGGGCAGCACAAGCTAGTGACAGACCTGCTGTTTCCAGCGCTGAGTCCCTTATTCTGTAAGATACTGTAGTTTTTGAGTATTTAGTGCTGAAATCTGCGGTTTTCAGCCAGAAAAGAGTCATGAAAAGAGTCTGTGTTTTTCAAACCCCACCCACCTGAGGTTAGCCACGCCCACCTCACAACTGATTAACCTATTACTTTGAATAGGTAGAAACATGAGAATAACTGCCAGGTGGGTGAGGCTAGCCTTTGGTGGGAGGGGCTAACACCAGTTTTGAGGGGTAAATGCTCTAAAACTCCAGCATCTTACAGAATAATGGACACAGTGCTGGAAACAGCATGTCGGTCACTAGCTTGTGCTGTCCTCAGCAAGGGGGGCATAACCTATGTGACAGGTTACCTTTAAATCCAACAAAAATGATGTTGCTTTCAGCAAACGTCACAATTTTCATATAATTTTGAGTACAGTAACTCTACAAACAATTTGCTTTAAAGGGGTTGTCTCAACATGCTGTTTCACAGAGCCACAGCCAGCTTCAGATCCACATCTGGTTAGACTGCAGGTGGTTCTACAGCAGCAATTGGTATAACAGCTCTTCTGTTCCTTGCTGAGCCTGTTACAATGAGATGAATGCTGGAGATTTGCAAACTCTAGTGCACAAGGCCACAGAGCTTTAAAATGTTAGTTTGTCAGAAACATTGATAACTCCTGTTTTACTGCAAAACTCAGAGTGAGTCAACATAGTTGGACAAGGCTGCTGGAGCAATGAGAGCATAGAGAGATGGTTGATAACCTAGGGTAGCTTGTGTACACACGCAGGAGATAAAATCTCCTCTATCACATAAACAAAGCAAAATTAGGACAGTAATGTATTTGGCAATAGTCTTTATTTACCGTTGCCTACATGTTTAAAGTTAATCATTGTGGTGTGAAATCCCCTTTAAGGTTGTTCACAGTTGTTTGCAGAAAAGGTTTAGCACATATATCTAGAAAGTTTCTGGTACATATACCAAATATATACATAGTGTGTGTGGCATCAGTGAGGTCAGTCTATAGTGATATACCTTTTATTCAACTGTATGGAACAATGCAGTCGATTATGCTATTTCATACAGTAGCATCTATTTAAAAAAAAACAAAACACTTTTTTAAACATGGGAGTCTATGGACATAATATATCATTGTATGGATAGAAAGTGGCCAGAGCCAGTATCAGCACTTCTCCAGGTCAGGTAAATGCTAGAGCCCATTGAAGGGGTCCACTGCTCCTAGTCTTAGTTTATCCCTTTTAGGTAGGTAGACCCCAATTAAACAGATAGGTCCCCTTATTAGGTAATTAGGTAGGTTGGCCCCTTCATTGGATATGTATATAGCCCTACTGCTAGGTAGTTAGATGTTTAGAGCCCTTTTTAGGTTAAAAGGTAGGTATATCAGCGCCTCCCGTAGTTAGGTAGGAATTAAGTATATAGTGAAAGAGTCTCCTTATTTATGTAGAGATCTAGGCCACCGTGTTTGGTAGGTGGTGTGAGCGTTGATGGCTCCAGGATCACAGCATAAGTCCATCAGACATAGAGACAAAGGCAGTTGTAAAGTACAAACGCGCCCTTCCATATGTTTATTGCAGAAACAAACGTGTAGCAATAACAAGCACAAGGGTAGCAATATACAAAGCAAAAACTTATGCTCGTCTGAGCACTTACTATCATAGGTGCAGTTTCCTCACTAACACCTTTGTAAAGTGGAGTTGGTGTAGCAGACACTGGCCTTCTCTGGCCACTCTGTGGTTGTGATATGTGGTCATGGTGCGGCGGTATTATTTTTTCTATGTATAGTGTTATTCTTGGTAATATTGGCTTTGGGATTCTGGTCTGAGCGGATGAGTGGAGAAAAGCCATCCCCCTTCCCATTCACAGGCTCATATTCCGTCCGAAAACCGGACGGAAGAATGAACATGTACAATGTCTTTTGGCCGGAAAACCAGTGCAGTGGGGACTGCTGCACGGGTTTTCTACAGCAGCCCGTCTAAAAGATTGCGGCCGGTTTTTCAGCCGTTTGAAAAACCGGCCGCAAACTGGTGCCATGGGGACATGGCCTAAGAGTTTTAGACTTTTATATGCAAAGGTTGAGTGCTTCATAGTTATTGATAGTTACAAAAATAAAAAATGAAGAACATATTGTATATGAAACTGTGCAGAAACAGATATAAAAACAAAGGAGTAAGATACAAAAGTCCAAAACTTAGTGGTTCCATTAGATAGAGTCCTTCTGCTGCTCTGAGGGACAAGGAAAACAAAATGTGAAGAAATCCAATTGGTCTGGATCTGGATCCTTCATTTGTGTCAACATAGGGAAAATGGACCATTATACTTATAAATTCCAGCATTGAAGTGGATTGGAATATGAGTCTTTCTAGTTCCTGGATCAGCTAATGGGAAAGGCATTTCATCATTTCTGCCCAATGCCACAAACTCTGTTCAGTGATTACAACGTTTTATCAAACATGGGCTTGTGGAGAAGAAAAGTTGGAGATAAAATAGTTAGAGCTATAAATATACTTGCTATGAGGCTTTAGAGGAATTACATTACACACAGATGTTAATTAGATAACAAAGCAGAGGACTTGGGGAATATTTATTCATAACAGACATAGTGAGACAGATCGGAGACAGTACGGGATAAGAGTTTGTAAAGATGTCTCTAGTGATGTAAATAAAATAATCATCAAACTTTGATTCTTATTACTTGGCTGAGGGGCCCAGGTAAACCTAGCGTCAGCACTAATGGATTTCTAATAAAACAGTTGCAAACAACAAATTACTGGTTCATCAAAACTTCTATCATTTTCAAGAAAAAAAAAAACGGGGTTGCGTGCTGCACTTATTGTAGCAAAAAATTATGGAAACTCAGTCAGAACTACTCAGCAGAATATTGCATTTTGCCAAAAACAGAAACTTAGTAACAGTAGTGTAAAATGGCCACTGATACTGGCTAAACAAGATAAAAGTCAGGACTATACAGTCTTGTGTATATGGGTGCATCCTGGCTCTCCATTAATGGTAAGTGCTGGGGCAAAAAAGGACGGGACATGTTGGAAAATAGAATGCCTGAGCCTTTGTTTTTATGGGCGATAAGCTGCTGCCAGAGTCTGGCAGTAGCATATTTTCCTTGCCCATTGAAATAAACATACATTGTGGGCTGAGCCAAGCCTGGATGTTTATCATGGAATTGAGAAAAGTAGCTATCGGCTACACAAGCAATTGATGATCAGTATTCACTTGTATCTATACCCAAAAGCAAGAGAAAAGTTACTAATAGTGTACTGTTTCCTATTAGAAGAATATACATGTTCAAATATAAAATGAACTCCCATTGAAAGTAGAATGCCAAGTATGATTTGTTCCCTGGGTGTGCACAGAACAGCTGGGCCGAAATAGAGAGCTGTGGTCTTGTAAATGCATTTGAATACACATTGTTTTTAATATTAGAGACTAGTGTTGAGCGATTCTTATCGACAAAGTTGAAATCGGCACAGTTTTTATGGTGATCGGATTTTTTAGATAATTTAGGTTAAAATCTGTGCATCATCTATTAAGATCGCGCCATTTTCGGCGCTTCCTGTCATTTTGGCAGCCAGCAAATCAGCTTACAGAATAGAGCAGGGTGAGATGTGTGTGCGACGTCATGACTGGGATGTGTATGGTTGCGATTGGCTGGAAAAATCACATAACCTCGTTTTACATAGAACAGCGTTTCCTGTTCAGCCTCAGTGTCTCTCAGCGTCTCAGAGCAGAAGGACGTGCGCTCTGCTTGTGTCCAAACAGCTCAGCGAAATTATTCTATTTCTTCACAGAGAAACCTCTACTATTAGCTGTGATCCTTACAATTTAGTTAGATTAGAGATTGGAAGATTTTATGTAGTTAGGTAGAGAATTTTAAAGGAGCATCTACCGCTGTAAAGTCACGGGGGGAGCGGAGGGGGGGCCCCCACGGGCGAACACAGACAAGCTCTATAAAGAATACTGGATAAAGTTCACCAAGACTTAGTGTAGACATTGCACTGCAATAGCTTTATTATTAACAGTTTTCTATTGAAATATTTCCTGGATATTGGGCAGCCTGAACTTATAGGATACACATCTTTTCTAGTAACTGCAGGTCTCTTTGTTAGGTGCAAAACTCCACTTTTATTATCAGTATACATTTCAGATAGGTGTTCATTTTCAATTTTGCCCATTCCACCTTTGTTGATATATCCACCTTGCACTTAAATTTGAATCCAGCAATTTTATAGTCACCACAGGTGAATTGAAAGGTGCCAAAAATATCTTGTATTATACGAATACATAACAGATACGTGTTTTTTGACTTTGGCGCACTACAGCTTTGTTCATTGAGGCACCTTGCACTTAAATTTGAATACAGCAATTTTATAGTCACCACAGGTGAATTGAAAGGTGCCAAAAATATCTTGTATTATACGAATACATAACAGATACGTGTTTTTTGACTTTGGCGCACTACAGCTTTGTTCATTGAGGCAGCTTGCACTTAAATTTGAATACAGAAATTTTATAGTCACCACAGGTGAATTGAAAGGTGCCAAAAATATCTTGTATTATACGAATACATAACAGATACGTGTTTTTTGACTTTGGCGCACTACAGCTTTGTTCATTGAGGCAGCTTGCACTTAAATTTGAATCCAGCAATTTTATAGTCACCACAGGTGAATTGAAAGGTGCCAAAAATATCTTGTATTATACGAATACATAACAGATACGTGTTTTTTGACTTTGGCGCACTACAGCTTTGTTCATTGAGGCAGCTTGCACTTAAATTTGAATACAGCAATTTTATAGTCACCACAGGTGAATTGATAGGTGCCAAAAATACCTTGTATTATCCGAATACATTTCAGCAGGCCAGCTTTGTTGATAGATCTACTTTGCAGTTATATTTGAATCCAGCAATTTTGTTTTGATTTGAGGGATTTGAGAATAGCTGTGATTTGCCGTCTTTTAATAAGAGACTTTCCAAAACTCTTCCATACCTTCTCAAATTTTTATATTTCTGAACATGGAGCGAAATTCAGGTGGTAAGCGAGCAAAGAGGGGGGTAGGACATGAAGGTAGAGGTACGAGAGAAGGTGCTCCTTCCAGTGCTGGCGACAACACGCATGCCAGCGGATCGTCAGTTGCAGGACCGTCAGGCCTGTCATCCCTGGGTCAGGCCCTGTGAATCTCAGTAACGAACATCGTCGCCAATCTGTCCTTCAGTGGTTAATGCAACCTGCATCCAGCAGTCTTACCTCCTCGTCCTCCCAGTCACGGCCACAAATGTCGTCATCAGCATCACCAGCATCCATCCAACATGAAGCAGCCCAAATGTCAACTCGTGTACCCACCACTGTGGATAATCCATTTTCTGAAGACCTCTTTGATGGCAAAAACCGGATGGGGTCAGAAGGCATGTTAAAAGATCAAGAGGCCAAAGAGGATGATTTTCTCTGCTCTGACGCCCAGTTACTGATGCCATCAGAGGAGGAGAAGGAAGCCGGTCAATCGGCAAAAATCCCGGGCGGTCGGCAACGTCTTGCAGTCCCTCTTGCTTGTAGCCCGCAGCTCCTGGATGCAGAATGTCAGGACGACAAAGTCACCTGTGTTGATGATGATGATGACGACATTGCGGATCCAACGTGGTCTTTTCAGCAGAATTTGCTTGCGAGCGCTTCATCACTGGACGAGGAGGAAGACGATGGGGTAGTGTCAGTACAGGTTCCGCCTCAAAAAGGGAGAGGGCGGTCGCAGAAGTCCGCTGATATGATTCCGCCATGTATGGGTCAGCGCAAACACCGCTCCTCGCGTATCGCCGTCAAAAAGGTCCATGACCTCTCAAGCCTGTGCCTTCTTTGACCAATCCTCTGATTCACCCAGCGATGTCATATGCCGCCTTTGCCGTAAACGCATAAGTAGAGGCAAGAACCTTAGGTGGTTAACCACCACCAACATGTCTAGTCACATGCAGCGAATGCATGAGTTGAAATGGAGGCAACACTTGGCCAAAAAAGGCCAGACCGACGCCGGGCCTCAAACCACTGTCACACCCTCTGTCTCCGCCTCCTCCTCCTCCGCCACCACCAAGCGTTCCTCAGCTGCCCATGTCTCTCAGAGTCATGATCAGGGATCAGCCTCCGCTTCAGCCTCTACCGTCGCCCGAGTACCACCAGCACCACCAGAGACCCATCCTACCCCTTCTCCTTCCGCCAGTTTGACGACCTGCACGCCGTACAGCGGCCAGTCTAGCAGCCAGCCTTCTGTCTTCCAGGTTTGGGAGCAGAAGAAACACTTTAACCCAAACCATCCCAAAGCCAAAAGCCTGAATGTCGGCATTGCCAGGCTTTTGGCCTTGGAAATGTTGCCTTTCCGTCTGGTGGACACAGATGGGTTCCGCCACGTCATGGCCATTGCCTGCCCCCAATACCCGATGCCGAGCAGGCATTTCTTTGCCAGAAAAGCCATCCCTGCCCTGGCCAGCCACGTGTCATCTAAAATTTCAAGCGCGTTGTCTGCATCTGTGGCCGGAAAAGTCCATCTGACCACCGACACATGGACTAGTAAGCATGGCCAAGGCCGCTATATCTCTGTGACAGCTCACTGGGTGAGCTGGGTGGATGTCTCTGGGGGTGACGGTGGCTCTCAGGCTCGGCGCACGCTCTTCAAAACCGCAGGGATGGTGCAGGGTTCTTTCCCCAAGGTCCTCTGGTGGCATCACGTGCCCAGAGAAACCAGGCCGTGTTGAAATTAATCTGTCTTGGAGACCATCCACACACAGGTCAGGAGCTGTGGACGGCTCTCCGCAACGAGACCGAGCGCTGGCTGGGTGCCAAGAACCTTGTGCCAGGCAAGGTGGTGTGCGATAACGGGCGAAATCTGCTGGCCACCCTTAAGATCGGTAGGCTGGAGCACATCCCTTGCCTGGCACATGTCATGAACCTTGTCATCCAGAAATTTCTAAAGAGCTACCCGGGTCTGGACTGCCTGCTGAGGAAGGCTCGAAGTCTAAGTTCGCACTTCCGCCGTTCGCACCCTGCTTCGTCCCGCCTGGCTGCGTTGCAGCGTCAGCTCGGCCTCCCCGTCAACCGTCTCATTGTTGACGTGGCAACACGCTGGAATTCCACCCTCCACATGCTCCAGCGATTGTGGCAGCAGCGCAATGCCATTACGCAGTACGAAGTGACACATGGCCTGACAAGCAGCGGTGCGGACCTCGGGGTGTTGAGCCACCGAGAGTGGAGGCAGGTGAAAGAGCTCTGCACCATCCTTGCCAGTTTTGAAGAAGCCACCAAAATGGTCAGTGCGGACAATGCCCTTGTCAGCATGAGCATTGTGGTGATCTTAGTTCTGGAACGATCGTTGGACACTCTGAAACAACAGGTCCCGCCAGCGATGGAGGAGGAGACGGACACAGATGCGGACACGGAGCCTTTCTCTCCGTCAAATCCACAAGGCCCGACAGTTTCACAATTTCATCGGTCTTCATTAGGCAGTGGTTCGGGGTCCAGAGCTAGTGCAAGGTGGCGCATCAGCTCTCAGGGTGCATCATATCAGGCAAGTCAGGGCTGTGTTGAAGCTGTGCCGGAGGCAGCGGAGGAGGAGGAGGTATTCCTACGTCCCTGGCTTGGATGTTACCGACGTCCCTGCCTTGGAAAGAGGTTGGTGCGAATTTGAGGCGGAGGAGGAAGATGAGGAAGATCAGTTTGCTAGTGCCCCTCGACCCAGAGGCTTGGGAAATCAAGGCTCCATCTCTCACATGAGTGCTTGGATGCTCCATTTCCTCCAACATGATCCTCGCATTAAGGCCATCAAAATGAACAACAGTTACTGGGTGGCCACCCTCCTGGATCCCCGGTACAAAACAAAACTCAGCACTTTCCTTCCACCTACCCAAATAGAGAGTAAAATGAAGGAAATGGAGACCTTGCTGATTGATCAACTGGAGACATCTGTTGCGTCTGCTTCACGTTCCCCAAATGTCACGGTGGAACAACATCAGCGATGTGACAGCAGTAGAGTGCCAAGTAGGCGTAGCGGCAGCAGCAGGCAAGGTGGCAGAAGCCTAATGGGTGACCTCTGGCAATCTTTGTTTACCACCTCACCAACGCATGCAATGCAGGGCACACATACAACACACAGAGACCAGCTTAAGATCATGGTGCACGACTATCTGCGTCTCAACACCGATGTTTTTGTATGTGTTCCGGACCCAATAGACTTCTGGGTATCCAAAATGGACGAACGCCATAGAGGTGTTGTCCTGCCCAGCAGCCAGCGTCATATCTGAGCGGACCTTCAGCACAGCTGGAGGAGTCATTACAGACAAATGCATCTGGCTTTCCACAGATAATGTGGATCGTTTGACTTTCATCAAGATGAATCAGGCATGGATCTCTGATGATGTTGTGGCCCCAATTGCCGAGGTCACCAATTAGTTGCCGGTCTACTTCACATTCCTCTTCAAACAGAAATGGTCCTCTTGAAAAATGTTTTTTAAAATGATCATTTCTTACTGCAATTTTTATTCTCTTTTCCCAACAGTTAATTTTGCTGGTTTTGCTGTGAGGAGACTGTAAAAGACAGCAAGGTTTCATGACAACACCGTATTCCATTTACTCACTTTATCTTTAGAAGTTTTCGCATTGTCAATGGTTTTGAGGTCATGTTGCTGTGAGATACAGCTATAATTATGGTCCTTTGGAACAGAAATGTGGCTTTTAAGTGGCATTTCTCCCTCACAATTTTTAATAGTGGCTGAGAAGTCATATTTATAATTTTTTGGGGTCATGTAGCTGTGAGATACAGCAATAATCATGGTCCTTTGGAACAGAAATGTGGCTTTTAAGTGGCATTTCTCCCTCACAATTTTTTAATAGTGGCTGAGAAGTCATATTTATAATTTTTTGGGGTCATGTAGCTGTGAGATACAGCAATAATCATGGTCCTTTGGAACAGAAATGTGGCTTCTAAGTGGCATTTCTCCCTCACAATTTTTAACAGTGGCTGAGAAGTCATTTTTATAATTTTTTTGGGTCATGCTGCTTTGAAATGCAGCAATACTACAGGTCCTATTATAAAAAAATGTTGTTTCTAACAGACATTTGTTCTTCACAATTGACCAAAGTGGCTCAAGGGTCATGCTTTGAATTTTTGGGGGCATTTTGCTTTGAAATGCAGCTATACTACAGGTCCTTTTATAAAAAATGTTGCTTCTAACAGACATTTGTTCTTCACACTTGTCCAAAGTGGCTCAAGGGTCATGCTTTGAATTTTTGGAGGCATTTTGCTTTGAAATGCAGCTATACTACAGGTCCTATTATAAAAAAATGTTGTTTCTAACAGACATTTGTTCTTCACAATTGTCAAGAGTGGCTCAAGGGTGATGGTGCTGTCAGAAACAGGAATAGGTAGGACACTGTTAATGGACACATATTGCAAAATGACTTGTTTTGCAAGATCTTTAACATAGCTATCAATCCCTGTATTGAGACAACCCATTTAATACAATTAAAAAAAGAGAAACAAAGACATGGTGGGATTCCATCCTATTTTAAAAATGTGTTTTCTAGAATTAAACTACTAAAAAAACTTGCATGTACAAAATAGCTGGTAAAAAAATTCCTCTGAATTGTACAAGGGAGGTACAGGAAAACTTGACCAGATGTAGGTTATTCAGAGGACATGGAGTATGGAGCATGGACAGAGAACAAAGTACAGAGACAATTTCCTCCAGCACGTTGAGTAAAATAAGAAAAAGAATGCCAAGAAAAAGGGCACCTGGGTGGAACAGGAGCGTTAACCACCAGTATTTCCAAGTGAAGCTCAATTGGTCCGCACTCATACGGAGGGGCAAGCGCTACCCAGGACAGGGACAGTATATGTCCAGTGAAACTAAAATGGTGGTTGAAAGACTCCTTTTTCCGGCACTTTTTAAATGTGGGGGTCATGCAGGTTTGGGGCTCATGCTGTGGCCCAGGACAGGTATAGTCAATGTCCAGTGAAACTAAAATGGTGGTTGAAAGACTCCTTTTTCCGGCACTTTTTAATCTGGGGGTCATGCAGGTTTGGGGCTCATGCTGTGGCCCAGGACAGGTATAGTCAATGTCCAGTGAAACTAAAATGGTGGTTGAAAGACTCCTTTTCCTGGCACTTTTGAATCTGGGGGTCATGCAGGTTTAATGGTCATTCTGCGGTACAGGACAGATATAGTCAATGTCCAGTGAAACTAAAATGGTGGTTGAAAGACTCCTTTTTCCGGCACTTTTTAAATGTGGGGGTCATGCAGGTTTGGGGCTCATGCTGTGGCCCAGGACAGGTATAGTCAATGTCCAGTGAAACTAAAATGGTGGTTGAAAGACTCCTTTTTCCCTACACTTTTGAATCTGTGGGTCAGACAGGTTTAATGGTCATTCTGCGGTACAGGACAGATATAGTCAATGTCCAGTGAAACTAAAATGGTGGTTGAAAGACTCCTTTTTCTGGCACTTTTTAAATGTGGGGGTCATGCAGGTTTGGGGCTCATGCTGTGGCCCAGGACAGGTATAGTCAATGTCCAGTGAAACTAAAATGGTAGTTGAAAGACTCCTTTTTCCGGCACTTTTTAATCTGGGGGTCATGCAGGTTTGGGGCTCATGCTGTGGCCCAGGACAGGTATAGTCAATGTCCAGTGAAACTAAAATGGTGGTTGAAAGACTCCTTTTCCCGGCACTTTTGAATCTGGGGGTCATGCAGGTTTGGGGCTCATGCTGTGGCCCAGGACATGTATAGTCAATGTCCAGTTCAACTAAAATGGTGGTTGAAAGACTCCTTTTTCCGGCACTTTTTAATCTGGGGGTCATGCAGGTTTGGGGCTCATGCTGCATTCCAGGACAGGGATATTCAATGTCCAGTTCAAGTAACATGATGGTTCAAATCATACTGCCTTCTGGCACTTTTTAATTTGTGGGTGATGCAGGTTTAAGGGTCATGCTGTGGTACAAGACAGGGATAGTGAATGTTGTGTGGTTTTTTTTCTGTGGCTTTTATAACCTAAGTGTGTTGCCTAAGATGTAGCACGTATCCATTTGACTGTTGTGGATGTTAATTCCAGCTTCTCCAGCCCTGTTTGGGTGTAAGAATGAAGGTGTTGTTGCTCTCCCATAGACTTTAATGGTCATCGCTCATAATCGACTGCTCACTATCGACTATCTTGTCGATGATGGTCGACTATCGACCATCGACCGATGTCGATGGCCAACGCAATCGCTCAACACTATTAGAGATATTTGAGATAAAGCTGCAGGAGACAGCGGTTGTTTCAGTCTCCACAACCATGGAGTTGCTAAAATCTACTGCGAGATACCTAGGGGGACATGTATGAAAACTGTTTAGGTCTAAGACTTCCTTTGTTGCCCATAGCAACCAACCAGAGCTCCCCTTCCATTTTTTTCAGAGCACTATATGAAATGATAGGAGAGCTCTAATTCTTTCTCTCCGCCCTTACTGCTATTCAGCCTAGAAACGGTCCTGCCAGAAACAAACATCTAAAATCCTCCAAGAATGGAGCAAAGCATTGAACTATTCTGAAGTGGCTTCTGTCAGCCTTGATCTAAATCCTATTGAACATCTGAGGAAGGAGCTGAAACATGGAGGAGCTGAAACAGTCTTATAAGGATGTACAGAAACTGTTTGTTTGACGAGATTGCCTCAAAAGGTTGTGCAACAAAATATTAATTTAAGGGGTACCATCATTTTTTATCACAATTTTTCAGTTGAACCACAATTCAAAAGTAGTGTCTGATTTATTTCAGTTGATTTTTCATAAATTTAAATTTATTATTACTTTTGTTAGCATCAAGTTATTTCAGTGACCATTGTGGGGTTTTTATGTCTTTAACCCCTTAAGCCGACCGCCTGAAAAGTAGTTAATGACCAGAATTTTTTTTTAGTTTTTACCTTGTTGCATTTCAACAGTTGTAACTTTTTTATTTTTTCAATGACGCAGTTGGATGAGGCCTCATTTTATTCGGGACAAGTTGTTCTTTTTGTGGGAATAGTTTAAGTTTATTTAGAAATTATTGCTGATTTTTTTTACTTTTTTTATTATTTTTGTTTTTTACATTTTTTTTACACCATTCACATTCTACACTTAATAACTTGTTAGATTAATTCTACAGGTTATTACGGTCGTGTGGATACTTAAGATGTGTAGAGTTTTTTTGTTTGTAATGTATGCACAATTATTTTTATTAAATATTTATTTTTATTTTATTTATTTATTTTTATGTTTTACTTTTTTTTTACACTTAGTAATGTATTGGTGACTGTTATTATATAATTGATTAGGTAGGCATCTGTCATGGGCATATTATCTAGACCCAGTGAAAGTAAAGCCTCAGTAGGAGACCGTCCGGGTACTGCCTATTCCGGCAGATTGCTAATGGATACCCAAACTTGGTTAAATGAGGTTGCATTTCCACCAGGTGTGAAAAATAGTTCCACCAGCATTTTTACAGATTGGAATGGCTGGGGTATATTTTTTTAAAACGATAAGGCCTATGAAGAAGCATCTGGAGGAATTTAGAGAAAACATAGCTCCACTGAGGTTCAGTCTTGAGTAGCTTATTTGCTTATATCTTAAGAACAAGAGATCCCTCAGCTTCCTGAGTCCACTTTTTAAGGACAAGTGGGACCTACATGTATCATACATTTGAGGCATATCTTTTGGATACGCCATAAAGATCTGAGATGGTAATTGACATTTTACGAGGACTAGCTCTCTTGATGTGCCTATTTGAGTAAATACTTGCGTTCCCCTTAAAATAATAATTGTGACACATTTTTTTCTACGTTATGTCATTCCTCTTTTATTCCTCCTGGAAATGTGTGAACAAATTGATAACCCGGTTTCATCATTCCCCTTATCAATGAGGTGGGTCCATATACATTATGATAATTTCCTATAAGTGCTGACAGAATTAATTTGTAAAGGGTCTTACCTTACTGATAAGGGAAAGGGTATTACCATATTGTCGATTTAGTCATTTTCTCGTATTTTCTATTATTTCTCGGAGGGATAACAGATGAATGGCACAATTCAGAGTTCTAGGAAAAGGTACTGAAAAAATTATTATACAAGATCTGTTAGGAGAGCTGGATGCATTGGGTAATTATAATTATACATTCTTCTCTATTTCCATATTTTGGTACATGTATCATTTGCTTATATCGATTTTTTTTATGATCATTACATATTATAGATTAAACATTTAAAACCTTTTTCACCTTTCGATTGCTTTAATATATTAGATTGTCCACTGCTGCCTGAACTTTTCACCTGAACTTTCAGGTTGCTCCATATCCATCAGTTTGCAGGATATAGTAATTTCCCAAGATCATTTCTGTGTTACACATTAACAATTCTGTCTGATGATCTAACCTAGCAGAAAGTCTATGAGGAGAAGTAAGAAGGAATTCCATGCATATATACGAGAAGCATTTGTACAGACACAGAAATATTGGTGGTGAAAAACTTGTAAGGACCTGCTTGTCTGCCTTATATGTAACTTTTACAATAAATATCAATACCATTGATATTCCAGCCTTAGGGTCCGACCCCAGGGACCCGCATTGATGCCCATAGACACTGAAAACCAAGTTGGATCTAACAATCTTTAAAGTGAATCTATCGTCTTTTTTTCTTTTTACTAATTAAAACAAGATGCTGATACATATTCTTTTCTTCGTAGCCATTTTATTTTCTGGCTGTAGATATTTTTTATTTCTGTTGTCTGTATATGATTATGACGGAAGCCTTCTTTCCTCAGCTGCTTTAGAGAGATGCTTTACAGCAGCTTCAAGGACTGAAAAGTGTGTGAAGATGTGGGGTCTGTACAGTATCAGTAGAGTGGGACCTAAGAATCAACTTTACCAGTGGGTCTTCGTCAACCCAGTCTGACACTGAACCGAAGCTACTGTTCATAGAGGATTTATATAGACAGAACATTGCAACATGTATTACAGTTCCTTTGCACTTCTGCGTCATGCATATAAACACAAGTTTAAAAGCAAGGTCTGAGGCTTTGTTCATGGCCTCTTTTTTCTAGGAATTATGACTTATATGATGCATCAGTTAAGATCCACCATAATCCCTATATGATCCGTTCACACATCACTGGCTAATAACTGGTCTATCATCAACAGTCAGACTAAGCCATGAACCCAACTGCAAAGAAATATGCTAACATAAAAATGGGCATTTCTAATTGGAAGTGTTGCCTGGTGAAAAAACATCCGGGCTTAAAATGTTCCTAGTTTGGGAATCAGACGTTTGGGTGCAATGGTGATATCAACTACAATTATATTGCAATGAAAGGTGGACATGTACATGTGGTATCTCATCCCAGTATGTGATGCTCTGTATTATGGCAAGTTTGTGTATTCCTAACAACAGCCTACTGCATTTTATTTTATATTTGCTATGAGCAATAGGTTTCGTCTGCTTTTATTTGTAGTATAATGTTTTACTCTTTCATTATAAATGAACTTCCTATGCTGTCTAGGGGTTTTATTGGATTCTGATCTGACCTTCTCCCCATATATCCAATCCCTTGTCCGCTCCTGTCACCTGCACCTCAAGAATATCTCCAAAATCCGTCCATTTCTCACTGTGGAAACGACTCAAACTCTCATTACTGCTCTTATTCTTTCTCGTCTTGACTACTGCAACTCCTTGCTTATCGGTCTCCCTCTCTGCAAACTCTCCCCTCTCCAATCTGTCCAGAATGCAGCAGCCAGGCTTGTCTTTCTCTCCAGCCGCTATACTGATGCCTCTACCTGTGTCAGTCACTGCACTGGTTGCCCATCCAGTACAGGATACAGTATAAACTCAGCACTCTCACCCATAAAGCTCTCCACAGCGCTGCTCCTCCCTACATCTCCTCCCTAGTCTCTGTCTACCCGCGCTCTCCGCTCTGCTGATGATATCAGACTACATTCCTCAATCATCCGAACCTCCCATGCCCGCCTACAAGATTTCACATGTGCGGCACCAATTCTCTGGAATATGCTACCGCGGGTGATCAGGCACATTCACAACCCTCACAGTTTTAAGAGGGCCCTGAAAATACATCTTCTCGGTCTGGCCCACCAAGATCCCTAACTGCTATCACACACATCTGTCACTCCCTGCACTTGGGCACTCACAGGCACTTATCTGTATATAGATGTACAGTCTGGGTGGCAGTTCATCCATTTTTCATGTAAACCACCCCCTATTTATGAAACATGGTTGGACCATTGTAAACTTGGCACTTCTTACCGTATGTTTCACCCATACACCCTAATAGATTGTAAGCTCTCACGAGCAGGGCCCTCACACCTTGTGTCTCATTTGTAAGTACTTTTAATGTGTAATGACTGTATGTTTACCCTTGAATTTGTAAAGTGCTGCGGAATATGTTGGCGCTATAGAAATAAAGATTATTATTATTATTATTATTTAACCCTCTAACGTTCTGCTTCTCTTTTTCCACATGCGACAAAGACTTCTTGGCTCTATACAGTGTGATATTGACAAACCATTTCTTCTCCTTTTAAGTTGACCATACATTAGATGATTTTAGAAGGCCATATGGAGACCTACTGTACTGAGTGTTATTAATAGTTGATCTGAAAAAGAGACATCTTGTCTTGACATGTCAGATCTGCTCTTCCACACATAACTATCTTTGGTTGGCATCTGTCATCACCAATAGGTAACAAAAGTCAGCAACATATGAGCTACATTGACCCCTTTAGCCATCTAAAATCTTTACTTTATGGGTGATTGGTTACTATCTTTAAAACTGAGCTCCTCACAATTGTCTTCCCATCTTCATCATTCGTATCATTAGATCTTAACTGACGCATCATATAAGTCATAATTTCTAGAAAAAAGAGGCCATGAACCTCGAATTGCTGTCTTTCTTCATTTCTTCTATTTGCATTTGTTTCTCTATTTACTCCATATTTTTCATGCATATCTTATATGTTTTTTGTTTATACAGCATTATTTTTTAGTTAAACAGGTCTAAAATTCTTTTATGATTGATTTATAACATATTATAACTTGTGTCTGGGCTCCATTTTTCTTTAACAATTTCTTTACAATTTCTTTAACAATTTTCTTTAATTTCTTTAGCTCTAGAATAAACAATTAAAATTCTGTTTGTCAGCAACTGCCACTAGGTGGAGCTGATAAGCTTATCAAAGAGCTAATTAAAGCTGCACTCTGGGAATACATGTTTTCACTATAGGTAATGTAGATGAATTGAAGGGACACTACTACCACAACTTTTCTTTCTGAAAAGCAATATGCAATTATCACATGGATTTTTTATTTTTTTTTAATTCGGTGGTTCCCCTAGTCACATTACTCTCTCTGACCACCCTTTTTGATAGCTCTGATAGTACAGCAATGAAATGATTGCTTGATGACCCTTCTTTCTGGTTCCCTGTGGTCTGAGAGCTGTAAATATTATCAGCAATAACCTAAACAACCCCCGCACACCTCAGTGCAGAATAATAGTATCCTAATTTCCTTTCCTGCATTCCTTGTGGTCTTACCTATCCATATGAAGAGAACAATAGAGCAACCATTGTCTTATTACCTACTATTTATAATAAGTTTGTGTAGGGATACGTAGCAGCCAAAGTAAAGTGAGATTAGTGAACTCTACCATACAGAAGTGCCCTCTTACAGCTAGAGAACAGGGGCTTGTGGCTGATATATTTGGGTGAGCTTATACCAATACCGTGAGCTTTGTATATTCTTTATACCTCATATTTACTGATGAGTTTATTAGCACTTAGGTAATGTTGCACTTGCACTTTAATTTATTTATATCTTGCGCTATTCCTTGGTCTTTGATGGATATGACTGTTTGTCTCCCTATTTGTACCTACCCACGTATCTGTTGTAGTCATCATATTTTATTATGATTGTCAAATTTGTTATTTTAATAAAAATTTTATGGGAACAAATCCTCCTTGTCTTCATTATCCGGACTGAAAAGCAATATTTTGTATATAATTCTAAATGACATAGGACTGCCAAAATAAAATATATATTGGCAACAATTGTAAAAAAAATAGTTTCAAGAAATATTGGTTTTAACAAAAATATTTGTTCTGATGGCAGTGTCCCTTTAAATACTAGTGATATAAATTTTCTTACCAGCAACTTTATTTCTGATTAAGGAGCTCTGTTCTGGTGCCTCTGGTGTGAACTTGAAGCCACTTTCTCTATGAAACTCACAGGTCTCGTGGTGTAACAAAGGCTTGGAACTCCTAATTCAGAAATAAAGCAGCTGGTAACTCATCTGAAGAAAATAAATCCTGCAATGTCGCTTTACATGCCATGGGAGTTGTGTAAATCCATATCTAGTGTCCCACCCTAGTGTTGGCTGCAGCCAACCAAAATTTTGTTTGGATACGGAGCTCTACGGAGAGGGGGGATTTGTTAAAAACATCAAAACTAATATGAAATTAATCTGAGGGGAATTTTGGACATATTCAGAACAAAGTTAAATGATAGATTGTATTATTGTGAAACATGTATTTTAAAGGAAAAAAAATAATTATATATATATATATATTATATATATATTAATACATTTATATATATATATATATATAATCAATATTGCCTAAGTTTTATAAGTTGTAGAATGTTTAGGGACTGTCAAATACATACGGGTGATGTAATTAATGAGAGTCCTTTTGTATTTTAATTGTTTTTCAAGTTCACCTTGGCTATGATAATGCTAAGTTTCTAGCTTTCTGATGCTATAAGGAGGTCTCTTGAAGTTTGTCCTATTTTTTTCAAGACCTTGTTCTGGAAAACACAAAGGATAAACTTGTATCTAAGTAGCATGCCCAATGCTCAGCTTGTCATAGGCTGAGGACCCCTACTGCCTTCAATGAGAGCTTGTAATTGGTGCAGTCACAGTGATGGCTTTGGGGCATTAAAGTGGCTTGTAATGAGTGTAAGAAAACATGTTTCATCAAGACTTTCTTCTTTTACATCTTTTATTTCTGGGAATGTGCAGACAGCAAGGATCATTTGACAATTTTAAAACAAAATTATATTTTTGCTAAGTTATTAGAAAATAAACCAGTGGTATAGTAATATGCAGTCAACAGTTTTAAATTATAGGATTAAAAAAACGGCTGCTTTCTACAACAAATATGTCCACGGATTGTGTGTGGCACTGCTGCTCAGTCTCACTTTAGTGAAGTATATCTCTAACACCACAAGGACAGGTGTAATGGAGTTTCTGTAACTAAGCAGCTATATTTACTAATGCCGTACCACCCATTCAAGGGGTTATCCTGGAATCCAAAATAATTTGCCTGTCTTTAGCATAGGTCAGACCCCTGGCACCACTGCAGATCAACTGAGGGCTGTCTGATATTGAAGGCCTGTATTAAGGATAGACCATCGTTCTTGAAGCTCCAGATAACTGCTTTTAACATAATATCTATGTTACTTATTTTAAGGAGGGCTAGTTCACAATCAATGAAGCTATCCTTCCAGTTCACAGATGCTGTCGCAGACTGGCCATTCCACTATTAATGCTGTATATAAATATGGTGCCAGTATTAAAAGATGCATGTGTTTTTGTGCAAGTGCAGTCTAGCTTCTACATGGGTTCCTTTGGGCAGCACACTAGCATTGGGCAGGCATTGTAGTGTAGCTTCCAGCTCTCTGAACAGTTTTGTTGGACTCTATGGTGACAGCTGTAGACGCTCAGCTCAGGGATTTTAATTTCTCTCCTGAAAACAGATTTTTTACGCTTTGATTGAGAAATATGAAGACTAAAAAATCTCTTTTGCTAAAAAAGAGCCAAGCTGTTACAAAAGCAACTGGTCGTGTAAATCCTGCAGCTCATCATCACTCTGGATTCTCAGTTCTGCATTGACCCATTGTGATACTTTACTGCTTTGTGCTTTTGCTGTCTTTTCAAGTTTAGGTTTACCTTTGATTAAGAAGCCAATAGGGGAATTTTTTATGGGATAAATATGGGACAAAAGTAAGGTTATGTTTTTAGCGCAATAGTTATCACTGTTGTCTTGTAAGGTTATGTTTCTAGTGCAATAGTCATAACTGTTGTCTTGTAAGGTTATGTTTCTAGCGCAATGGTCATGACTGTTGTCTTATAAGGTTGTGTTTCTAGCGCAATGGTCATGACTGTTGTCTTATAAGGTTATGTTTCTAGCGCAATGGTCATGACTGTTGTCTATGTTAGTTTCTAGCCAATGGTCATGAAGTTTCTTGTAGGTTATGTTTCTAGCGCAATGGTCATGACTGTTGTCTTGTAAGGTTATGTTTCTAGCACAATTGTCTTCACTGTTGTCTTGTAAGGTTATATTTCTAGCACAATTGTCTTCACTGTTGTCTTGTAAGGTTATGTTTGTAGCAAAATGGTTGTCACTGTTTTGTAAGGTTATGTTTCTAGCACAATTGTCTTCACTGTTGTCTTGTAAGGTTATACTTCTAGCACAGTGGTTATTAATATGTGTCACGGATGCCCCTGCGACCCCCGTCCCGGGTCGCAGGAGCATCCGTGTTCCGACACCGAGCGGCGCCCCGACCTGCATGTCGGTTCCGGGGTCCGCTCACCCCCCTGTCTCTGCCGGCATTCACTTACCCGGCCACGCTCCTGCTCTGTCTGCCTCTGTCCCGCGGCGCGCGCGCGCCCGGCGGCACTGTGAAATTTAAAGGGACAGTGCGCCGGTACTGTTCCTATTTAAGTCCGGCCTCTTCCTGGCAGCCTTGCCGGATCCTTAGTGCTCATAGCCTAACGAGAAAGCGTTCCTGTAAGCCTTGTCCTGAGTTCCTGTGTACCGTACCTTCTGCCTGTCCTCGACCACGAATCTTGCCGCCTGCCCTGACCTTCTGCCTGTCCACGTTCAAGAACCTCTGCCGCCTGCCCTGACCTCCTGCCTGTCCCCGACTACGAGCCTGCCTGACGAATCTGTACCTCGCCTACCCTTGGCCGCCACCGCAAGCAAGTCCCGCCAGTGGAAGCGACCTGGTAGACTCCCGCCGCAGCAAGTCCATCCCGCTTTGCGGCGGGCTCTGGTGAATACCGGGACCTACTTAGATTCCGCTCCCTGGCGTGGGCTTCCACCATCGCTTGCGGTGGTCCAGTGGATCCACTACCAGACCGTTACACTATGGTCTTGTAAGGTTATATTTCTAGCACAATGGTCATCACTGTTGTCTTGTAAGGTTATGTTTCTAGTGCAATGGTTTTCACTGTTGTCTTGTAAGGTTATGTTTCTAGTGCAATGGTCATGACTGTTGTAAGGTTATGTTTCTAGCTAAATGGTTATCATTGTTGTCTTATAAGGTTATGTTTCTAGCACTATGGTTATCACTGTAGTTTTATAAGGTTATGTTTTTAGTGCAATGGTTTTCACTGTTGTCTTTTAGCTTTGGGTTCTTATATTTAAATGTGATCAAGGGCAACATCTACGTAGAACTTGTATGTTCTCCCATATTTTAAATTGTTTTCTCTGTGCACTGTAGTTTCCACCCACACTTAAAAAACATAAGGATAAGTAGTTTACCTTCCTATGATATTGACAATGGTGTTTCTAAGGTAGGCAAATTAGATTGCAAGTCCTATTGGGAACAAGGATTAATATGAATGATGACAATCTATGTACAGCTCTTCAAAATATGTTGGCACTATAAAAATGATGGGAAAAAAATTAAATTTGATGCAAATTGAGCTCTAACATAAGTCTTTTGTCATCAGCACTCTCTGCCAGAGCTGTATTTAGCATCAACTACCCGAGATGAGGAGCCCAGAATGAATTTTAATATTAATTGCATAGCAGTATTCCATGACACTGTTTTCAGATCTTTTTTGTATGGATCTATTACATAGTCAAGTAACATTATTATGACCACCAGATCATATCCAGAGTAATTGCCATATGTGTAAAATATGTGCAGGTTACTAGATAGTACTTATTGCGGGAGATAGGTGATGTACTAGACATGTAGTGATGGGGTGGTGCACCAGTTTTAAATAAAGCAGACAACACACTGACTCCAGGGAATCTTCAGGCTTTATTCATGGCACTTTTCTTGGGGACGTTACAAGGTTAGTCAGTAAGGCGCATATCACTTCAGCACTTCTCAGACCTCATATCTCTGGACCCATTGATAACTCTCACAATTCCCTTTTGGTTCTGACCCAGTCCAGTTGTGCAAGGTGCTGGTGCCTGGTGACACAGGACACACTCTCTCCACTCTGTAGGGTCCCTTGACTCTTACAGCAGTTCGACAACCTGCCCACATGTATTTCTGGATCGTGTGACTCTCCTCAGGGTTCACTCCACCTGGGTCACTACTTTCTCTCTCTGTCTTGGTGCCTGCTCAATCTCAGGTATATCAGTGAGTTGGCTGTTGTCTTCAGCCTCAGCTTTCCCTGTCTATTGGCACCTTAATAAACAGGTTCCCCTTTCATAGTTGCTTTCAACTAGAACTATATACACTGAGCATAGCTCCAACTCCTGACTATAGAGCTGTCCGGCTCTATCCTCTTAGGCCATGTTCACATGGCTTATTTTGACATGGTTTTGGACGAGGTTTTCGGGGCATTTCCTAGTCCAAAACAGTTCCAAATCGCCCCCAGTTCATTTAATTGAGTCCTAGGTAACACCTCATTGTCGTTCACACACAACAAGGTTTTTACGCACTTCTTTGGAAGCGCTGAAAAACAAGTGTTATTTCAATTCTTGTAGCATGTTTCAGGTGCGTTTTTCGGGGCAGTATTTGGTGCTTTTTTGGCACGTTTTCGGCATGGTTTTTATCCTGACTATTAATTTGTATGGGTGAAAACCTTGTCGAAAGCCTCATCCAAAACCTCACCAAAAACCTTTTGGAGAAACGCATCTAAAACCTCTTCTGAAGAAGCGTGTTTCAGGCGAGGTTTTGGGCATGGAAACACTCCAAAAACCTCGTCCAAAAAAACGTCAAAATAAGCCGTGTGAATATACCCTAACTGACTGCCTGGTCTCCAGCTCCGCCCCCTTCGGCCCTCCTTATTGGCTGCTCGTCCTAACAGTCCCAACTGTCACTTTCTCTAAACTGTTAACCGTTTCTATACTGTAAGGAACATCTTATAACAGTATAATATAATATATACAATTACCCTTCTTTACATCTGCAGCAAGGACAGATGGGCTGGGAGAGACTCAGTAATGTCCTGGAATCTGCAGCCTTGCTGACTATTACATGACAGTTACATGGTGGAGAATCCATAGAGCAAACACAATGATTGGGGTAGTCCCATAGATTGTCAAAAGTAGTAAGTGGTTATGATAATGAGACCGGAGTGTGTATTTAGTTACTCTATGTTGGTATTATTTGACCACTGTATGATAGTATTAAGGAAAGTAGTGCCACCTGAAGGTACCACACATTGCACCATTTACTATTTGTTTATGGGCCTCACAGGTTTCCTTTAGACACCTCAATTAATTTGTAAAATAATTCAAAACTTAAACAACGATTCATATAGTTGTATGTTGAGCTCCTGATTCCTAAACGAGGGACAATATTCAAATAAGCTCTAGAGAAAAATAGCACCACCTATAGGAAGTTAATTCTCTTAGGGTATGTTCACACAATGTACTGCGGTGCGTACAGTACTCCCGCCGGCCCCATTGACATTCATTACGTGCGGCATGTATTCACCACAAGTAATTGACATGTCTCTTATCTCCCCACGTGTACAATACAATCGTATTGTACGAGCGGGGAGCGGAGGCATAATCCATAGTTCTCTATGAGAACTATGGATTACCGTAATTTTGGCCCGCACCTCGCCCATATTAGAGCGCAAATACGCGGCGAAATGCGCGCCGGAATGACCCCGTGTGACCATACCCTTACAATCATATCTGACCCATTAACCCTTTAATAACCCTGGACGTATGAGTACGTCCCAGGGTCGCTAAGGGGCTTTGCGGCGGGATCGTATCTTGGTACAGCTTAATACATTGTCAATGCAATGTATTAAGCTGTATTAACGATTGCGCCCCCTAGTGGTGAAGCGCCCTAGGGGGACTCGATGTTAAAATAAAATAAATAAATAAAGTTTTAAAGTACAAAAAATTATTAAAAGTTCAAATCACCCCCCTTTTCCCATTTTACAAATATAAACAATAAATTAATAATAAAGTTACATATATTTGGTATCGGCGCGTCCAAAAAAGTCTATAAAAATATAACATCATTCATCCCGTACACTGAACACCGTAGAAGAAAAAAATTCCAAACGCCAAAATTGCATTTTTTGGTCATTTGGTTTTTTGGAATAAAAGTGATCAAAAAAGTTGCATGCATTCCAAACTGCTCGCAATAAAAAGTACGCTTCAGCCTGCAAAAAATGCTACCTCACTGATGTCTGTAGGTGTTAGTACAAAAAAGTTATTGGTCGCACAACATGTCTGTGGCGCAAATTTCAAAAATAGAAAATGTTTGAAATTTTTTTATGGTACCAAAACATAACGGACACCGTACATGTTTGGTATTGGCGGATGCGAATCAACCTGTAGAATAAAGATAACACATCATTATTACCAAACATTGAACGCCATAAAAGAAAAAAAACCGCAAATATGGCGCAAGTACGTTTTTTTTCACAATTTGTCCCACTTGGAATTCTTTTGCAGTTTCCCAGTGTAGTCTATGGTAAAATGAATAACACCATTAGAAAGTATATCTTGTCCCGCAAAAGAAAAGCCCTCATAGGTCTATGTAGGTGGAAAAATAAAAAAGTTATTGCTCTGGGAAGGCGAGGAGGGAAAAAAAAAGGTTTCAGCAAAAAAAAATCGCAAGGTCCTTAAGAGGTTAAAGAATCTTGACACATGACTGGGGATTTTAAGCTGAGCCAGTAACTTCTCTGTTAAGAAAGTCCTCCTATGTGCAGACAGCTGTTTCAGGATTCTTGCCCAGTATCATTGCAGAGCACTTACCTGCTGTGTAAAAATCCTTTTGGTTTAGCTGTAGGGGGTAAAAATTTCTCTTTGAGGACAGCACCATAAAGGTGTATGGAGACTTATATGAAATGCAGAGTTCCATGGGAAATTATAATAGCTAAATATGTGAAGCTAGACAGCCTAGCTTTTTTCCTTGAGCTTATTTCAATTTTGTAATTTCCCCTGGAGCACTGCATGGCCTGTAAGTCTTCATTTATCTTAATTGTGTTCTCTCCAAAGAAGAAACTTTACCCCCTAGAGCTAAGTGAGTGACAAAAGAAATAGCAGCAAAGCACACAAGTATAGTGTAAATAGTGCAAATTTATACACAACTCTATTGATGATGTAAAAATAGTAATGTGAGTGGCTGCTGCTTTTCTGGCCAGGTCTGGTGGATCTTTTAAGAAGATGTAATGAGTTGAAAAGGGCATAGAGTCCATTAAATATATATAATCATGATAGCATAAAACAAAATGTTTAAAACATTATACAACAAGAGTACTAGTAGAGCAGAATATTTAATATGTATAGTTAATGAGAGAATAAATAAATTATTGCTTGTTGTCTATTTCAATTCACATTAAAAAAGGTTGTATGCTGTGCCAGGAAAAACAGAAACAAAAATGAGAATGGTTAAATCCAATTTTAATATAATTAAGAGCAAAATGAGAAGCGAAAATTTAGCAGGGGAGTTAGTTGAACCTACTATACATAGGCAAGGGGAGGAAACATGTGAATAAGGTATTGTTGCTAAGGGAACTCATCAGTTACTTTATTGGACTAAAAAACTAGTAGGGAATGGGTTTACTGATAGTCATGCGAACAGCTCCAGAAGCCAAAGTGAGAGATTTGGAAAAGAAAATAATAGGTATGGCAATGAGCAGTGAGCACAATAGATAAAATACATTTTACCCAATTTTATTTCATTCTAAAAACATGCCTCCATCTCATTACTCCCATCATGCTGATAGAACACAGATTTTATATTCTCATTTTCCTGGGTGTTTCTCTCTTCTGTTGTGTCCCCCTTCTAAACACATTTAAAGGTCATAACTAGTGTTGAGCGATTTGGCCCC